>JAHZNE010005766.1:0-10787 GCA_027744055.1 Callyntrura sp. NNG-2020
TTATAGATGGCTCTTTCGTCGGAATTAACTGTGAAGCATCCATCATATTGTGTAATAGCAGTTGTGTGTAGTAATATAGTCGTGTAGATGCGGAAGAACCATTTGTTTTAATTTTTTGTGACGACGACACGACAATTAATTGAGTACACAGGTAATAATAAAAAATATCTTACATCAACTGTATAGCATTTTTAATAGGTAGATAAATATGTAACAATAATAATAAGTGTAGCGTAGTTTATAGACACCCTCTCAAAATACTTATTAAGCAACGACTTTGTTCTTTTTTACTAGCAATAATTATTACTATTTAATTTAATTATTATTAATTACTTTATATGCTACCATTTAATTGTTGTTATTATCGTTATTGGTTGGTTTCGTAATAACATTTCTCTCTAGCAAGTTTTCAAGTCTAGTCTACCCAGAGGATGATAAAAACTACATTTCTTACGACGACGAAACGACGATCCTGTTAAATTTTAGTATGATTTAAGATTAAGATATGCACAAGAAGATATTATTATGTTGACGTGAAGCAGCACTTATTGTACGGATATATTGTTAAGATGCATCATGCACATTATAAATGTGAATTGTGATTTAATTGCATTTCTCGAAAGAATTATATAGACCTTAAAAAACCTTTTAGAGCTGTTTTCCTTTTCGTTCGAGGAAACCGGGAAGAAACATAACGAAAATCAAATTCTTGCAGTTTGCAGAGCTGTTGTGATTGATAATGTATGTTTCGCCTTGTCACTTCTGTGAAAAAAGATAACATATCTGTAATATCGTTTGTCCTAAACACAAACAACCACCCATCCTCCTCCCCAACGAAACTGACTGACTGACGTTGACACCAAGTTGACTTTGAGTTGACATACTAATTGCCATTCATTTTAATTGTCAAGTTTAATAATTTTCTTATTATTATTATGATGATTTGTTACGCAATCTTGTACACACAGAGAGACTCAAGCTGATAGAAAATGACCCTACGAAAAATTACAAACTCAATTTACCTTACCCTCCTCTTGCCACAAGCTGACTGACGACGACTGACGACGACGATTATTATGGCCTGTTTGTTACAACAAACAATCTTTTAAAACTAACCAACACATAATATATACCAATTTTGCATTTTTTTTCATTCATTCGTGCAATCTTCTCACTAATCAATTATTTCCTAACTTAATTATTTCGCTTAAAATTTTGTTTTTTTGCTCCCCTCTCCTCTCCCTTTTTAGTTTCTATTAATCAAATCAGCACACTACACATAATAGCCGACACGGACACTCATTCTATCAGCCCATCATCATCATCATCATTAACTTAAACAGCCGGACACCTTTAACATTTTCAATCACTTACTACACACACAAAATATTACGTAAATTAATTAACCTACTCGGCAAGTTTCATTCATTTTTTCCTCTTTTGTGATCGCCTTGCTCAATTTATCAAATTCACAATCGCAATTCTCCCTAAATTGTCAACGTGTCACCGAAGCCCATAATTAACACATTTTCCCCCGAGTAATCATCCTGCAAATTACACTACACTACTTTATCCCCTTTAAACTCTAAAGACAAAGGAATTTGGGCATTTAACAATTGCGTCCGTTATAACGACACTCTACTTTATCCTATATCATTTCCATATATCCAGTCTACAATAAGCACACAAAACTGCTAACAAAGTAGTACGTATAAATGTAATTTTCGTTCAAGAAGATATATAATTGTACTTTTTTTCCTTCAGTTTTTTTGCCTACTCAATATTCATACACGCGCTTTTTCCCTAAAAACACTCCTATCGTCTTGTCAAGGTTAACTTGTTATTTGATCAAAAGTAGCCAAGTTGTGTGTGTGTGTTTGTGAGGAGAGAGATTATCCCTCTTCAATCTTTTAATGACCTATTTTGATACGTTGTTTGTCAAATAATATATAGCTCAACCTCTCTCTCTCAAAATTACCTGTAGAGGATATATTTTTACAAAATATTTTTTATTACGTATTTATTATAGAGATTTTATATAAATAATTCATCAGATGAAAAATGCATTTTCATTATCATCATCATCGCTCGCGCATCCTCGTCTTATTTAGAGGATGGCGGCATTTTTTAAATATTTTTTTTGTTTTTTTTTTTCACTTTTATTTTTTTCGCGCAACAGTGACAGATGAGATGATGATGATGATTTCTAGCGTTTATATTAATTATACGTTACACAGAGATTTATTTTTAAAGGAATGCTTTGGTGGTTATCATCATCTTATCGTGTTTATCATTGTGATCTTGATCATATTTCGTGGTGGCTAACAATAACTTGTTGTTGTGTGTAGAATCTAATCATATTATTTTTTTACTATTTGAGGTGTACCGGCGACCGACAAGTCTGCATATGTACTGAAACGTAAATACATAAATTATTTTTGTTAAGCTAATTTAAATTGTTGCTTGTTAGCTTTTTTAAAATGCAAAAATGTAAATATTTTATTACTATTTTTTTTACCATCACCAACAACCATCGAACGACGAACGACCGACACATGACATCATCGTATCGTGTTTTGCATGTGTGTACAACACAAAACGAAATAAAACTGTTACGATGAACGCCTGCCCTCTACAACAATCTAATCTGCAGCAGCCGCATAGTACAAGCAGCAACAATGGAATCTAATATCGCGTGAGATTAATATTTACAAAGAGACTTTTAAACCTTAATTGTGTTGACGGTGTAGTATTCAGAGAACTTACGAGTAATAATCTTTAATTATATATATTATTAATCTGTGACTAAAACTGTGACGTATTTTATCAATTTTCTAGATTGTTGCTTTATTCGTGGGGAGAACATCTCCAATTATTATTCCGCCGTCTTGTTTCTCAAAACTGCTCTACTAATTGTCACCGACATATCATACTTGATCATCCTCCTCCTCCTCCACTTCGCATGAAATCGTGATCAATAAGGACAAAAAATTTCCAAATTACACACCTGTTGTTACTTTGAAAGATCCTGACATTCCTAATTCCCTACCGTGACAAGCCTATCAGAACAAACAGTGGAAAAAACGTCAGGAAAGTGAACCCTCATAAAACATTTGTTTTTCTTTTTTTTGCTGTTGTGCAATTCTGCGTGAAAAGTTGCTCTTTTGTGGAATTCTTTCAGGCATCGTCTCTCATCTCGTCGCCCGCATCCAGATTGCAGGTGCACACAACACACACATGGCGTGGTAGTAATCTGTCGTTTCTTCTTTATAAACAGGTAGACCTACCTCCTTAGATGTGTATGTGTGTGTGTGTGTGTGAATGAAACGTGTCATTTTGATAAATTGCTCATTACATCATTTTGATCAGGCGTATCTTGTTAAACAACAGGAGTGAAAGAGAGAGACGGTGAGTGTCAAAATTCCGCTTGGTATTAACTTACTTACAACTTAACAAGGAAGGATATTTGTAATATCACCAGATAATATAAAGAACAACAGCACGAATAGTAGATAGTCGGATTTTTTTTACAGAATAATTACACATTTACCTGTTTTTTGTGGTTGTAAATGCTTTAGCAAATAGCTTTCTTATCAGAGAGAGGGTACCTATTTACGCGAGTGAACCAGGAGGGGGGAGAGATATAGGTGGTAATAAAGTGGTGATATAGTAGACGCAGTAGTTAATAGTAGTGAAGTAGCTGCAACAACTAGCAATGAAATTGATGATGATGCTGGTGAAACGTGTAAATTGTGTCTAGTCCTCCTCATCAGGATCACAAAATCGTGATCGCCTCTGCAACGATCTCATCTTATCTCTCCACTCGTCTGACCACTCAATCACCACCGACTGTCTACCTGCCATCAGACCCGGTTGTCCATCTGAGTAGTGCTCATTACCCATGATTAAGTAGGATTTGTCCACCTTGATCTTAGGACATTTACAAACCAGATCCTCCATGCGGACCCAGAGGAATGCCGTACCTCGTCGGAGACCAGACTCGGAAGATTTCTTGAACACGGCCAGAACGTTCACGGTGAAACGGGCCCAACCGTCGACCGTTTCGCGGGTGGAAATGGAGGCGAGGATTGCTGAAAAACAAAACAATCAAAAGGAAACCCCACACAATTAGAAATTTTAATGAAATTAAAAACAAAATGTCATTTTCCTTCAAAAGCAACCCGGCCTTCGTATTTTTCCCCTCAATCCAATTATACCTTTAGTCCTTCACAATTTTCTCCCCGTTACGTGTTTTCTTCACGCTTTTCTTCCCACCCCCCACAATTTATTGTAAATTACCACAAAACACACAGAGAAAAGGCTTTCTTAAACATTCCTATCAATTCCCTCACGCTACGTTGCATTTTCTCATCCATCCGGTTTCTAATATAAACATTATTCTAAGTCGCCTCTTCAAATCAAATGTAACGGGACATAACAAGGCTTTCAAGAAGAAGAAAAAACGTATCATCACAACACACAAATAACGGATGCACCTCGTTTTCATCATCCGCCCTGCCTTCACTCTAGACAAGATAGTATTTGACTTTGCCGTGTGTATTCTTATCCTAAAAGTGCATTGCAAGTCACATTAAATTTTCGGTATCTCTTGTCCTGATGCACAAAACCATCATATTCTTCTTCCCCCATCGCCATTCAAAAACTTCCCAAAAATACAGGCTTGCACGAAAAAATATTTATTTATTACTGTTGATCTTCCAATAAAAAGTGAAACTTGATAAAAACCCGTGCACATACCACCCGACAAAAAAGTAAAGAAGTCAAAGACCCTTTATCCCGCGCATTCCGACCCGAGGAAAAAGAAAGTGCGCTCTTTAGCTTTTACATGTCATGTCGCTGCAAATTTTCAGGCACTTCATCATCAAAAAACAAAATATTTTAAGTGCATCCTCTCCTCTCGCAATCCGGATTAGGTAATCCCTACGAAAATATGACTTGAAATATCTGCCTTGCAGGGAAAATACGGCGATTTCTTTCCTTCCCCACATTTTCTCCTTTCTTCCCGTAGCTCTCCATCTTTTCCCCGGCATCCCCGCATACCGAGAAAAAATCTGTCTTTTTCCATCAAAGTTCATACTTCAAATGTGGAGAGGGAGACGGTGAGCATTATCAACTATATGGACCCGTCCTAACTGCATGAGTGCGCGGTAAAGAAGGAAATAAATGTGTATAAAAGGTGATTCAAGATAGAAGAATGAATACGAAGAGACATGTCGGATTTAGATAATTCTCCATCCATCCCACTACAACGCAAGGAGCGACAACCCTCCCTCTATGACAAAAATCTCTCTATCCGATCCAATGTTCCACATTAGATATTATTTATACTAGCAGCCGCATTACACGAACAATATTAGTCTATGCCTATTTTTAACATTTTTTCTCTCTCGTGCAACCAAAGTTGGTGTCAGTAAACGGGCGCTACGTGCCTTTTCCCTCCACTTTCTATCTCTCATCCGGCAGTAGTGAATCCCCAAAAAGCGTATTCATTCCTGCCACTGCCTCTTCCTCTTTTCTTTCTTTCCCTCGAACTAAAAAATTCCACCCTCTTGTTCACCTGTTTTTTTTCTCTCTCTCTTTCTTTTATCACCACCGGGTGCTCTTTTCTTCTCTTCTCTCGGCTGTCGCCCACACCATTTCCCTTTCTTGTCACCTGCCCTCCAAACTCACCTTGTAACCTTCTAGAAACCCTCTCATCTCCTTTCGCCCTCTTCTCCACTTCCTTTTATTCCACATGGTCAAATCAGATAAGATAAAATACGCATTATATAAATACACTTTTACGGATAATAATGTCAGAGAGAAAAGAGAAAGAAAAATTTTCCTCTCCTATTGTGCGTGTATACAAGATATATACCTAATTCCTGTTGCCACCATACCACTACCACCACCACCGTTGTTGCCATCTCCAACTCCATTTTTTCCTGATTTCCCCTCTTCACTTTTCTACTTTTGCTCCCCGTTTTATTACCGTCATCGTCATTATAATAATACGTTGGAGCTTACGCTAATATCGTCGGTGAACATAATATCCCATTCATTTCCCATCACCGTCACCAATGAACCGTGAATGAATGAGCGCGCGTCTTTACTACTGCTGCTCGAGAAAAAATAGAGAGCTAATCGAAAGAAAGGTACTCACACACACAAACTCTCTCTCTCTCTCTCTCTCTCTCGCTCACTAAAAATCTAAAATCTGTGTAATATCCTTACCGGCACACCACACACCACCATCACAAATCTGTGTGTTGCCGTCGTCAGGTATTTATGCATAAATGGAAATTAGCACCGCTTCACTGGATGTCAGGTAGTGGTAGAAGACGTCGTAGTACTTTCATTCACAGAGAAACTGCGAGTCCGGTAATAACAATAAATAGCAGTCACCCTATTCCCGCGATCCCTATACTTTTCCCCACTGGTTTTGGATTCTCAAGAGAAAGTGGCTGGGTGTTTGAAAAGATTTTTGATTTTAACTTCACAAGAAAAATTTCTTCGTAGACACTATCGTAAACATAATCCGAAAGCGTTTCCTTCTCCGTGTTTTTTTCTAACTTGGGACAAAAATTCATTAAGAATCCAGTAGGCTACTACCACAGCAGCAGCAGCAGTGCCGCCATACATGTCCTTGTGCATTGTTTAGAGCGTCATTAAAATTTAAAGCAGGAAAGTGAACTAGTAGCATCAACCTAGATTTTCTCTCCATTTTCTTTTTTCTTTTCTCTCTGTCGGTATTTAGCCTCGTGACACAACGACACGGGTGTATTTGACCTCGATTTGGTTTCTTTATCAAGAAATCTACTTCCTTGACGGGTACGTTGTAATTTTTAAAAATGGATGGGGTACTTTACATGGAAGGCGGGTGCATAAAATATTATATCAGTATTTTGGAGTATTCGTGATGATGTTGATGATAAAAAAGGGTGTAATAAACTTACCATAGTCTCGGGAGCAGTAGCGTTTGATCGTAAGTCGATTCGTGGATACTTTACACCTTCCACAGGAACTTTCACCTGGAAAAAGAAAAAAAACGAAGACAAAAAGGTTAGAACTGCTTCAGCAAATAGACATGTTTTCATTTAATTATTTTTTATGTTTGTCTGTCTGACTGGGTGCGTCTTTTGTTTTAATGATGACCAACGAGTGCGTATTTACGCAGAGATATAAACAATAAAAATAGTTTTGTCTGGCAGACCACTACAAGAAAACAAGCAAAAAGCTGTACAACAACAGGGAAGGATTATTATCGTTTTTTTTTCTGTTCGTGTTCAATGTTCTCAAGAAATTCACACTTTGTTAAATATATGAAGCCGAGCTGTAGTAATGTTATTTTTTGCGGCGCGCGTGCCGTGCGTGTTGAAACAATAAGGAAAAGGTACGCCATAAACACACACACATCACGCGTGCGGCCCTTGTGTATCTTTTATATTATCGCTGCTCAGGGACCAATAATAGAAAATAATCATGCTTATTGGTTTTATTGCAAAGGTGAAGCGTTTAAAGAAAGTGGGAAATTGAGCGCGCGTCGAGAGAGATTTTATAGGGAAGCTGCAATGATCAGACATCAACATCGGAGCAAATAACACAAAACTTATTTCACGCACACACACACACACACACATACACACCAGCAGAAAATTGTGAGACAAGCAGACATCCTTATAACATCAACACCACTGGTACTAGCTGATAACGTGAGAGAATTTTATAGAGGTGAGCAGCAATAAATATAGAATTCTCCCTCCCACTCATAATCATCATCATCTTTACATCATATCATATATCCTCTCTCTCTCTCTCTCTCTACCCAGAGAGAGTAGTTATTGGTATCGGGAAGCAATAAAAAATGAAAAATTGACACTCTCCCAGCGACCAGCAACAACGACATCGTACTATCATCATCGTACACCCGGGCAAGTGATTAGGAGAGGCGAGAGAGGGAGAAGAAAAAAATAAATATACTTGGATGATAACATTAAGACAGCAGCCCAGAGAGTGTGAAGTGTGTGTCTCTCTCTAGAGGATCAAGGTCATACAACGCTCGTTTTGGAAGAATTCGTACGCATCGTGATACTTCTCCTCTTGTGGTGGTGATAGTGCATTCGCTGTCAAAGAGAAATGAATGATTTGCTCACGCAGAAATAAATACAAGCAGGAAAGGCAGCGAGATGAAGAGAACACGCAGTCAGAAAGGTTACAAGAAGCGAGATATTCGCGCATACAAAAAAGACGTCGACGTCAAACACATTTCTCCTCGCCCTTACATTATTATTGCAGCACACAGCAGCAGCCGTCGTAGAATAGACAAAGCCCCACCAAACAATTCCCTACACCACCACCGCCAGCGAAAAAAATTTAATTCTCGGTGAACACACACAGACAACTGTGAGCGTTATCGTAATGCATCCGTTCTTTCTTCAAGAAAACCATGGCTTCTCTGTGCAACAAACGCTGCTGCTGCTGCTGAAGCCTGCATTCTTATTATCTGTCTGATTGTACCCGCCATTGTTGCATCCCCACTCGAATTTAATGCGGTGGTTGCTACCGCTGCTGATGATGACGAGGATGATACAACGACCATTTTCCTGCTGCTGCTCTTCTCCCAAAGAGAATCTGTCATTGTATGTGTGAAGCTCCTCTGTAGTAGAGTGAATGGGCAAAGCGCATCATCATTATGGGGGAAATATATCAATGGTGGTGGCGCTCGTGAAAGTATTATCATTATTATTACGATTATTGCTAATGTAATGTGCACGACGAAGAAAAGGATGACGTTTGATGATGATGATCATTATGACAACAACCACTGAAGAAGAGAGAGAGAGAGAACGCAAAAAGAAAATGGGAACGGAAGGATAAGATTGTGCACACGATAAAAAAGCAATACCTATAATATTTCAAGGCATCCTGTATACAAATACCCACACTGCAAAGACCCACAACAAAAATCTAGCGTCCGCGCCATCCTCATCATCACTGCCTAGTCAAATATCAAATAGACAGAGAAACGAAGAGGAATCTCGGTTCCTCAATAATTGTGTGTATCCAGTCGCAGATAAATATGAAATGAAGCAGGAGCAGCAGCGATGGTGGTGGTGGAGATAGCCGGCGGAGAAGCGGCATTTTCTTCTTGGTACTACTACGCTGCAGTGTCTTTCTATAGGTATCCACACATCAGGATCGTCATCATCATCATCATCCCCATCATCCTTACGTAACCGAGCATAATAATAATAAGCAACAACCACCAAACGAAACGAAGAGAAGAAAAAAATAAGAATAAAACCCAAAAGTCAAGTCAACAATCATTTTTCAGAATTATACACACGTACACACACAATAGGTACGTACCTACTTGTACATACCTACCTATACGACGTCGTAATCGTAATACACCGAGAGAGAGAAAGAGAGATACATAATAGGTGTGTGTAGGTAGTTGCCACAAAATGTACACAAGTTTACAGGAATATCAAAATTTCTGGAACAGAGAATGAGAGAGCCTTTTTGAATACACACAGGCAGGGAAAATATTTTTTCTATCTCTATGTATCCTACTGATGGTGGTGTTCTGTCAGGCCCTCAGGGAACTATTCGCCTTGTGAAGGAGGGAGTAATTTCATTAAGTGTAACACGTTTTTCAGTCATACATACATGCCCACTATCTACCAGAGAGAGAGAGAGAGATAATATTCTAATACAAATATCGATACTCTCTCTCTCTCTCTCTCCGCCACTTCTACTCTACTACTGCTCCTCTTTCCTTATATTCCTTTTCCCTAGAAAAAACCACATATTGGTTGGTTGTTGGAGGGCCCTAGGGACACATTCCTACACTTTACTTGGAGGAATCTTCTTCTTTCGTTCGTTCCTTCCTACAATCATACTTGATGCTGCTGTGCTGACGATCATGATGATTAGGATGATACTCACACTTACTCTCGATTGTGCTTTTCTATCAGTATCAGCCTAGCAGGCCATTTTACTAACAGACCACTTCTTTCTGTTGGGGAATGTATGTGTGTGTGTGGACTCCTTTTCTGGGTTTCAAAGTAACACATCGTCATCATGATCACGATCATCAGCATCAGCATCATTCAGTTCGTTTTTGCTACTCCCTTATTATTATCATCATCATCATCAGCATCGCCATCATCACTCCTTGTAACAATAGGAGCAGTACAACAAGAGGGAGAAAGACAGTGTAAAATGTAAAATGAAACGCAAAGATAAACATGTACATGCCCCATCCCTGCACCAAAATGTACGTTACATCTGTAACGTTGAGTTCGAGAAGGTATTTTCCTCAGAAAAGAGGTTGCACTTGCCTGTTCCCTGAAACAAGGCTGATGCTGATATTGATACCACACGGGATATTGGACGTTGTTGCTGTTGTTCATGTACAGAAAACCACAAGAAGAGCACCAGCAGAAAATCAAGTGCACTCTCGCGTTTCCTCTTCTTTCTTGGTTTCTCTGTTGCCGAAGTCGTCGTAAATGATACCATTTACTAACACTTGACCAGCGTCATCATTGTCGTGATCGGGAGTAAAGAGGCGAGAGGGATATACATACATACACACACACACACATGCTGTGTATATTCCTGGAAATATTTTTCGCTCTGGTCTATTTCTCCCGCTGGACAAGACACAAAACATGACGACCATCAACACCGGCTGTGATGGAAAAGAAGAACCCTTTTTGTAAGTGCCTTGGTATATAAGACACAGCAGACTGCTTACATTTTAGGGAGACTTCCCATCAACA
>JAHZNE010005767.1:0-14693 GCA_027744055.1 Callyntrura sp. NNG-2020
GAAGCGAAATAGTGTACGAAAAGTGTGGAAGGTCATTTTTAAAAGTATGAGGAATTGTAAACATCTAACATATACAAGAAACTGCTATATGTAGTTCACCGTGTTATCCCCTCGGCGGCATGCCTTTAAATAGTAATGTCGTAAAATAATTATTTTCATCCGAGCAGTTATTATAATTTATGAATGTGTTTGGAATTATTATCGACTATTTGTTTTGTAGTGTGACTCCTGCTAGATGTATGTGTATGTACCTATTTATGCAAGGGAGTTGAAGTAACTTTCAAAACCGTACTTGAGTAGATTGAAGTATTGTTCGGTTTGTGGCTATGCAACTGCATAAATTTTGACATAAAAGTTAATTATTATTTTATAACATCAATTTGACACTTTGGGCCGTGCAGTTACAAAAATGCATTGCAAACATAATGTATGGCTAGAATAAAACGAAAAAAGATTTTACAAATAATGGTTGGGAAAATATAATTTCACATTTTTTAGAACTGAAGAAGGCTGTAATAATATCCTTTCAATTAGAAAATCCAGTAGGACATGTTAAATTGAATATGTTAAATTTTCTGACATATTAGACACATACACTTATAAAATGAGTTACATGACTGCACTTGCCAATGCCCTATCAAAAATTCAAAATAATGCAATGACAGGAAGTTGGCCCGTGAGTATATTTTAGTAATTGTATAGAAATTACTTCTTTAGTATAATTTGTGTACACAAAACGGCATTATAAGCCTCACTATCAATTTTGCTTTTTGAGAATGTTTTATGGTAGTGTCACATTGATGTCACATAAAATAAATAAGAAAATTAAGAAAAACATAAGCATAGTACTAACTGAAACATTACAAATACGACTGTGTCCATTATTGCTGAAATAATCAGGATTTTTTGTTGTCGAAAACGTGGTGGCACTTTGACTTTCCATTTCATTGAACCCATTTTCACAATCCGTCCTCGTCGTATTGTTACATTTCGATTTATCGTGTATATTTTTAGAATCTATATTGTGTGTAGATTCTGGTATATCAAATTCATTGTTACAATCCGTCCTGTTGTTACAACCGGTGTCATTGTGTACGTTGATAGAGGACGTAATGTTATTGCATTCCACTTCATCGATGCCATTCTCACAATCCGTCATATTGTTACATTTCCATGACATCTGAAATTTGACAACATAAAATAATGAATTAGTATACGATAAAGCGTATGCAGAATGGCACTATCTAACATAAAAGCAAGTACTACAATTCGAATTTTATTTTATTTCTTGGTAATTATACTTCGCACATCTTCAAATTATGAGAATTATTATGTGCTCAAAATTATAATGACTAATAAAATTTTATGTTAGAAGAATATTTTGTTAGGGGTTCACAAGGCGCCATGAGATATTTCTTGTTGAGACTAACACATGATATGAAGCTTTCAGCAGTAGCATAACGTTATAAGTATGCACAAACTCTTGCCTTATGATTTTTTGTAATTCTCAGCAATGTGTTACATGAAAGCTGGATATGACCGGCTTCCGTAGTAAACATGTATGATCATAAAAAACTGAGGATTGAGGTTATGAACATGCGATGACATTGTACGAGTAATTATGTAATCACCAGTAATTCTATGTTTTCTATTAACGTTGTAGCGCTTATTTTTGGATGACTAAATATTCGTGTAGTTATTATTATTATTTTTTAAATACAATAAATGTGTAACTACAATAGAGCATCTCGATACTACTATGTCAGGGGAATATAAACTGAAGGCGAATACGTGTAGTGGTTACGGGCCGTATCGTGTAACTATACAAGATATCTGATATATTTATTTCATCCTGGGTGCATGTAGAACGCACTGAACTGAAAGATTCATCTAACGTATGGCTTTACTCCTGTTGTTCGGTTACCTATCAACAGTTCAATGGAGGCTCGTTGCTTAACTTACGAGAACTATAAACTGGCGAAAAAAAGCTTCCTAGTCGCGCAGTCCTTATTTCGTTCGTCAAGCAAGATTCAGCTCTAGCCCATAGGCAGTAATTATTTAAAAAAATATTTGCCGTTGTAATTTTTTGGAATGTTAATAATTAACAAACGCCAACATCTCCGTTGGTTGTTTTCACTGATTGTCGTAAATGCAGAAACCCCAAATTCGAATATACCAAATCAACTTGTAATTTTGCTTCCCTTTTGTTTTATAGGAAACAGAATGACGTTTAAATTAGGGTCTTTTGGAGCTCCTGACCGTGTAATGGTGTGCATGTATGCTGATGCTCATAGTGTAGAACTTTAACATGTTAAAACTATTACCGGAATACACCGTCCTTCATATCCCTTGCCGCATTGAAAGTATCCACTCTCGCAGATCCCCGACGGATGCATGCACTTCCCCTCATCTGACCTTTGAAACAAAAATAAATGTGTATTTACTATATTACTATATTAACAAAGATTCTAGGAATAGGAGAGTTATACCTGTCTATACAATCGTAAACAAAGTCACACAAGTGATGTATCCCAATGCACTGTCCATTATCACATCGGAACTCTTCAGAGTTGCAAGAAGCGTCGTAGAAGCATCCGATTTCATCCGTTCCATCCTCACATTCCACAGTTCCGTTACATATTACAGAACGCGGTAGACATATTGAAGAGCATTCGAAATGTGAAGTGGAACATCGTTTTAGGTTATTTCTCAAAATAAAGTTTGCCTCATATGAGGAGGAAGGAACTGTTCCATAATCTGAGTAGTCAGAATTGCAATACGTTTCATCCGAATTGTTATTGCAATCTTTCACACCGTCACATTCCCAGGATTCCTACAATGAAAAAAGAAAATATGTTAGTTACTATCCATCAATAAATAAAGAATACTTTCTACCAAACTAAGAAACTTAAAGACAGTTTGTATCAGGGGAACTCGTTGCTGTATATATTACAATTAGAAATTTGCAAATGTTAAAACAGTTTTGGCAGAAGCTGTACCCGACAAGTACACTGTTGCCTCTAGAACTATATATGCAATAGCATATAAATGTTTTCAATGATACATAATACAAGCAATCTGGTAATTAGAACAGACACTGCTAATAAAAAAGTACATAGATACAAAGTACAGTATTACATTACAGGCACGGTATTCTATATTGATATTTCTAATATATTAGTTAACTTTAAATTTTTGGATCACTAAATGTTAACTACATTGAGAAGATAATTTGAATGTATCAAAATAATTAAACATTATTTCAAATTTTGCATAATCGTAATTCTGTTATTCAAATTGTTGTATTTATCAGCAAGTTCCGTTGGTTAAAATAATATGTAAGTTAGTTTCATTTAAGATTATGGACACCACTTACTGGGTAGCATCTATCATTCCAACCGCAAGAGAATTCGCCATCACGACAGTTTTGATCCCGAGATATGCATTTCAATTCGTCCGACCTACAACATATAAAAGTTAAATTTTATTCGACTAATTGAGTGAAGATTTTACTGCCTTGGTTTACATAATTTTGAATTGAATCACAACCATTGGTGATATAAATCAAACTAACAAGTAAACTACTTAAGCTGTTACCTCTGGCATGGTCTGATTTGGGTTTCACTGTATGCAGTTTTTTGCGCTTAATGCAGTGGTGCCAATATCGTCGTTGAATGGGCCCATGGGTAGGCACCAAAGGGTCCTCAACATGGTAAGCGTAATACCTCATGAAGGAAAAGGCATTTTAAAAATTTGTTTACATCACTATTTAGGGGGTCCTTCATATATATGGACATCCTATTTCGCACCATGTGACGCCACTGGAAGGGTTTTTACTTGACGGTCACTTTTCCTAAGCTTTATGGACAACTCCTTAAACTTGGCATATAAGTAGTGACATTTTCAGTGGGCTCATATAGTGTAATATAAATGTATTCACACGTATTGGTAACCAACTAACGATTAAATGTAACAAAATTTCACAGTACATTTTCCGGCACGAGATTGTATGATTGCTATGTTGAAGATTTAAAGAGTGTATGACCTCGACTGTGGTCATGTTGAAGTTACCAAATGAATACAATTAAATTTCGTACATATATGTCTACTTATTTGGCAAGTTTGAGGAATGGTCCATAAAGCTTTGGATAAGTGACCTTCAAGTAAAAACCCTTCCAATGGCGTCACATGGTGCAAATTAGAATGTTCATATGTATGAATGGCCCCATAAATAGTGATGTAAACAATTTTTTAAAATGCATTTTCCTTCATGAGATATTACGCTTACCATGTTGAAGACCCTGGGGTGCTCACCGATGGCCCCATTCAACGGAGATATTGGTACCACTGGATTCAGCGCAAGAAACGGCATATTTTGCAACCCAAATGAGAACATTCTAGAAGTAACAGCCGAAGTAGTTAACTTGTTAGTAAAAGCGCATTAAAGTATAGTTTCAGGAGCCTCAGGAGCGTAACCGTCATCTTAATTAGCTAAATATTATATTAGCTAATGCATTGTTTGTTCTAAGTTGAAGGAACAATTATTGAGCCAACTTTCATAGTTGACAAAGAAAAAGAACCAGTAATTTGACGAGGGTTTCAGAGAATACTGTTAACAATAACGCCATAGAAAGTACATCGAGTGTTAATAAAATTGTAGCAAGTAGTAAATATAAAAGAAATATATTCGTCATTGACTTGAAAACAATAATTGGTTTCATTAAAATGCACTCTGCTGTAAATGAGTAAAATCATTAAGTATGCATGGGCATTGAGACGACCGTCCCAAAATAAAAAAGGATGTCAGAATCTTATTGCTTGACAAAAATAGCCCTTAGTTTTTTCAAACGGGTTTTATCGGATTTTTTCATTGAACGGTAAAAAATGGCAATTTACGAATAATGGCGGTGTCCGTTGGAACCCACTTTCTAAGCGCTCTACTTGAACAAATTAGCTGAAATTTAGTTCACAAATTTTACGAAGCCGTAGTTCGGGGTGTCGTTTTGATAATTTCATGTAATTTGGTCAAGTAGAACTTTCAAAAACTTGGTTTCAAGTGGGACACTGCCATTTTTTACCGTTGAATGAAAAAATCAGAAAACCCCGATCGAGAAAACTAAGAGTTATTTTTGTCAACGCATATGATGCTGACATCATTTTTTATTTTGAGTGGGTTTGTGTCAACACCCAACACATAAGCAATGAAGGTGCTCTACACAAAATGAATCAATCTGTATTTTATTTTTAAAGCGCACTCTGGGTTTGGTACTCAGCCAGCGAGTCTCCGCATTTCACGTGTTCATAGGGCCTATAAAACCAGAAGGAACACACTAAATAGCATTCGAAACTGACAATGAGTGTGACAATCCAATTCACTAACAGCTGGATTGACTCCAACCGAATCTGATCTCATGTTAGTACTATTACTACTTATATGTATTCTCTCTGGCACACGCTATATCTATATTGCACCACTGAATCTGCACCAGTCTGAATACTCTAAAATCCTAAATTTAGAATCTAAATATTTATTCCTTAGAAGGCAATCTCGTAAACGTCATCTCTCATTTAAAGAAAATTTAAAAGAAAATAGATATATAAAATAATGTAGCGTTCATTGTCTTGCAGACACAGTTTTAACATACATGTCCATGCAGTCATTCACTTGATCACAAGTGCGATAGCGATCGATACACTTTCCATTATTGCAACGAAATTTAGTCGTCTCACAAGCAGCACATCCACCGCAATCACACCCCATTTCGTCCGATTCATCATCGCAGTTCTTCACTCCATCGCAAATTAATTTTCTGGAAATGCAACCGCCGGAACAATAGAACTCTTCCGTGCTACACTTCTCCAAGCTGCCCTGCATACGATCATTGAATCCTTCAGTCAGGTTACTTGCGCCAAAACAGTATCTTTCGTCTCGATTGTCGTCACAGTCTTGCATGCCATTGCAAACCCAATCTTTCTGTTAAAACAAAAAACAGCATAAATAAAACGGTGTAGTTCACCTTGAAAAACTACGGAGGTACATTGACATTGACATTGACAGTTTAAATACTTAGTTTTCTTAAATCCTTACAGAACTACAATATTACAAATTGAGGTACCTGTAAAATAATATTCGTAGTTAACTTTAACAAACCAATTTGACTTTTACCAAGTTTAAGTGGGAGCCATTATTTTTTTGTAAAATGTTGGTACCTTTCCAACTTACAAACATTACCTTAATTAAAATTTCACCGTCTGGTCTGACTTACAATAGGGTATATTATTTTGCAACCATTTAAGTTCATATAAACCGACTTTGAGCTAAAACTGTTAATACATGTGGAAGTGCGAATTATACTGAATAAAAGACACACAGTCAAATATACAGATTGCATATTCCAAATTGTATTAACCCCTCAAAAATACCCGCTAACTGGATCATCAGGTCTGAATTTCAATAGTAAACATTCGGTTGACCTAAGGTAACTACATGGGAAGTTTGAGCAAAACCCGTCTAAATAGGGTAGGTACAGGCATTCCGATGGACAATATTAATATATTCCTGATTTGATGCAGATACGATGTAGGTATCATATCGGATCTGAAAGTTCCATATTAGATATGTCATCAGATCACCAGGTATAATCTCATATCCGAACGTTCCACTTACATTTCCACTGAAAAATGTCAGATGTTGAATGCTATACTGTAAAATGGTAAATGTGTTGACTTTTATGGTTTAGCTAAAGCGACACGTACTAAAAGCCCTAATACTAAAAAACGCATGTAAAGTGGCATGCCGTGTCTGTCTGCATAAAACTAAAACAGATACCACTCTTTCTGTTGTTGTGATTTAGTGAGGGAAAGTAAAGTTTTTAAATTTCTTAAGTAACTTTGCACCTCCAAATACTTTATTGTCGCTCTAAAATTTCCAGGTGTGATAGGATAGAATTAAATGATGCATCATAGCAAAACAATTTAAAATCTGTATCTGATACACTATTAGACAATCTACATCTGCATGATGTCTGATCTGGAAAGTTTTGTTGTAACATATGTATTTGCAAACCTAAGCATGTCTGCCTGTTCAAAAATGAATATTTTAATTCCTCAATTATTTACTTCATTAATAATTGTATACCTGTGAATACATGGAGCATTAAAAATTTATGTTAATATCTAATTGACCTTTTCGATAAAGTTATATTGTTTTTTCACAACCTTTTGACAAAAATAGATTCTCATATTTTCAATTAGTATAAATATAAATTTCTATTGAAAGACATTTCATTTTTAGATATTATGTTCCATTTTCCTATATGGTGGCATAAACTACTTTTATACTCCCATTTTATATCAATTTCATCCAAAATTAGAATTCTCCTATTCGTTTCTAATATGGCGATCTACTATGATCAGGGGTAATTAGTTGCATTGTTTTATTTTTAACTTCTAAGCTTTGTCATCGTCATCACTTTTTATTTTTATGAGCTCTTTTGTGATGCTTAACCAAGATATCATGTAAAACCCGTATTTAAAGAAAATATTTTTTAAATAACATTAAATGTTCAGACTCACTACAATGACTTCAATATTCGATAAAAATGGCAAATGCTATAGAAGTAGAATTACCGGAATGCATCGCTCTTGCGGGCCACATCGGAACTCGTCCTCGAGGCAAATCCTCCATAGTTCAAGGCACTTCAAACGGTCGGATCTATGAAGAACAAAAAGAGAGATATGCACTTAAATGTTATAAGTAAAACTGCTGAACATATGAGAAACGTCTACTATATCTTTAAGAAATTACCCGTCCCTGCAAGCATTTCCACCTCTACATAAATAAAGTCTATGAATACACTCTCCTGTGTTGCATCGAAACTCATTGGAATTACAAGGATCATCGGAGTAACAACCCACTTCATCCGATCCATCATCACATTCCTCGATGCCATTGCAGATTACTCTTCGTGGGAGACATTTTGACGAACAGTAGAAGTGGGTGGTTGAACAACGTTTTTGGTCACTGTGAAAAATTGATTGTGATCTCTGCGGTGAAACTAGGGATCCGTTTCCGGAACTGAATGTCGAACAATTCCATTCATCTCTACTGTCCCAACAATCTTCCACACCATCGCACATCCAAGATGTCTGCCATTTAATTATAATGCAGGTTAGTAAAAATTCCTCAGGCATACGTAAGAGAAACTAAACTGAATATTTCAATCTTTATGTCTGAATCCGGAGAGCCAAATATCGACCATCGTCAGGTCATTTTTAAACATTTTTAGAGGATTTTTAACGAATTTTTATTTTAAAAAAATGATGCCCAAAAGTTGCATTAGTCCGGCAGTAACGTCCTGGACCTTAAATACACACCGGTGTTTGCATACCGGCTAGTTTTCTAGATCTAGCGTTGTGCCGCTCATACCACCGGTATATGAGGAATCATTAAAAATGAAAAAACTCCCCCTCATTTTTGTTATGTTTTTGGGCCAAGATACACGTATGCAAAGACCAGCGCGTTTTTACGATCCAGAGATCATAATAATTTTTAAAAAACCTGATGTCCGAAATTTGACTCTCCTGATTCTTAAATAATTACTCATGTAATAAAGTTCTACATAATTAAAAAACCATTCTTACAGGAATATGCTGTTGGAGCCAACCGCATTGAAATTCCCGTTCACTGACAGGGATGTCGTCACCACGGTAGCACTTCAATTCATCCGACCTGCAAAAAGTCGAAAGCAACTTATATTTTTCTTATAGAGAAAAACCGGATGTGAGTAATTTAATGATAAATCAGTTTAAATGCATTTGTTAGAAAAATATAAATATACATATCCAGACAATCATTTTCTTCGTCACAAATTGTTTTGCGGTCTATGCACTTTCCATTATCACACCGAAAGCTGGTGGTCGCACATGTACTACTGTTGGCCTCATTGCATTTACTCTCGTCAGATCCGTCCTCACAGTCAATTACCCCATTGCAAATTAATTTTCTGGCAATGCAACCGCTGGAGCAATAGAAGTTCTCCCTAGAGCACTTCTCCCGTGTGCTGTAATCTCGGAGGTAGGACGCTGTTTTGCCATTTGTTCCAGAGCAATTCTTTTCATCGCTGTGGTCATCACAGTCCAGCATTCCATTACAAACCCATTCAATCTGTTAAATTTGCAGGCATAAGATTACTTGAATTTTGCTATTTCCGTTTATATGTTAGAGAGATAAGCGGTACAACAATATGTGCAAAAGACTTACCGGAATGCATCGTCCATTATAGCCACACTGGAACTCAATGTCACGACATTTTTGCCAAGAGGGGAAGAAACATCTTTCCTCGTCGTGGCTTGCAACAAAAAAAATAGTGGAGCACTGAATAACATAATGTATTAACTCATACGTGGGTACTATAACATAGTTATTACAACGGTGTAATCCACCTTCATGAATAACTACGGATAGCTGCTCATCAATTTGTTGTAAGCTTTCAAAAACAAGCATTAAATTCGAGTATCCGATAAAACAACAGATTTGCCCGAATTTTAATAGGTTGCAATTTGTGAATCTAATGTATCCATTTGTCAAGTTTAAGCTTATCCTATTGAGTCAAGGGTGAGTAATTCAATCATTGTTACAGAAATATGCACGATCTTTCTAATGACATAAACTAAACTCAGCCTAACAGGCATAGTAGCAAATAATGTATGTACTAGTACTATTCCATCTGGGCAAAATGTCATTCTTTTTTCAATTTAACACGACGCCTGTAACTCTCTCTCCAACATTTCCTAAAATTTTTTGTTGGAGAATTTGGTTACGGACGACCTTTGGATCTCTGTAACTCTCGCCATTCCATACCGTCCACTCCGGATTTCAATAGGGCATATTTGGTAGACCATCGGTAACTATTTGCCAAATTTAAGCTGAGTCCGTTAACATCTGCTTGAGTTAGCGTGACTACAGACAGACGGACAGACAAACATACTAATTTGTTAAACTACTATAGCAATAAAATACTTTTGGTGCTTAATAAATTCCGATAGCTAAGAAATAATTAACAAATTGGAAATATATCACAAATATATGACTTATAGATAAGCAGTGAATAACTAATTGTAAATCGGAAATAGTGAAATTGCTCAATTCATTAAAAATTTACCCGTCACCACAGTCATTGATACCATCGCAAAACCGGTTACTTTTTAGACACTTTCCATTATTGCATCGTACTTGCTCGGAAAAACACGGTTGGAGGGAGACGCAGCCACGTTCATCCAGCCCGTCGTCACATTCTTGGGTGCCGTTACATACTGCGGAACGTGGCAGACATTGTGAAGAACAGTAAAATTGACTTCTGGAACACCGCTCCGTATCACTGCAAAAACCGCCCAAATACCCAAGTAATGTCAAACTCTCATTTGCATTTGCTGTAGGACAGTTCCATTCGTCCTTGTTGTTGTCACAGTCTCGCACACCATCGCAAACCCAAGAAGTCTGCAAAAACCAAAGTCACATGTCGTTCTTCACAAAGAATGGAATGTTTTCAAAGACATTTAAATTCAGTGTTTTACAGGAATGCATCTCCCAAATGTTCCACATTGAAAATCCCATTCCATGCATGTTTCGTCTGAGGGGGAGCACTTTAATTCATCAGATCTGCCACATTGAATAAATATTTGCTAATTAAACAAATTAAAAACTATTTAAGCTACACAATATAAACTCCTTTGTCGAATTGGATCTATGCCGAAAACGTTTGTGCTAAATTTCCCAATTCCGCCTGTCTACTGATAAACATCTTATGATTAATTTTAATAGGATTTTGTTAAATCATATCCCTTTTAGAATTTTTTTTATTATAAACCAGAATTTCTAAACTT
Organism: Callyntrura sp. NNG-2020; assembly: GCA_027744055.1. Taxonomy (NCBI): domain Eukaryota; kingdom Metazoa; phylum Arthropoda; class Collembola; order Entomobryomorpha; family Paronellidae; genus Callyntrura; species Callyntrura sp. NNG-2020. The sequence continues at coordinate 10,885 of JAHZNE010005767.1, forward strand.
TGAACTCGTCTAGCCAGTGCGTAATACATGAGTTAGAATGGCCCATTGTTCATATCCGCCGCTATCTGACTAACTACGAAATGGAATTTTAATTTGTTTTCGTGAATGTTTCGGGAAACGATGATACGCATTAGCGTCGACACTTTAATGTAGTTGATGAGTTATGGGTGCCATTTATTGTTCCAGAGCAAATAATTAATTGTCCAGAGAATAAAATTATTTTTCTAGTAAACATGGCTAATCATCTGGAAAAGTTAGGATCCTAACTCAGCGAGAGATTAAATGCAAAATCCAATGTTATATCTCAAAATTCAAAGATACTGCCGTCAATAAGAGTTTTCCTTATATCCTACCTTAATTAGTTAATTGGTCTACCCAAATAAGATTTACTCACGAGTTATTGCGAACTGAAGTTTTGCTTCACGTAATTATTTTTACTTTTTGAATTGAAGTTTTGTGAAAAATCCGTTTTAAAATAAACAAAATTGATGATAGTGACAGTTCGTAGGCTCATTTGCTTTGCTAACCTGGCCCTCACGAAATTTTAATGTTTTAGAAAATTAATTAATTAATTGGTGTATTATGCAGATATATTGGTATACCTACCCATCCCCACAGTCATTTTCTCCATTACAAACTAGTGAACGTTGGACGCATTTTCCATTGTTACAACGGAAATATGTGGTCTCACAGGGAGATCCATACGTGAGACCACAACCTGCTTCGTCCAATCCGTCATTGCAATCCTCTTTGCCGTCACAAATTAAATTTCTGGAAATGCACCCTTTCGAGCAAAATAGTTCTTCCACGGTGCACTTTTCAATATTACTGTATGATACGCTAGAAACATTTAGTGAATTTATTTCCGGGCAGTTTCGCTCGTCACTGTTGTCTTCACAATCGACTACGTCGTCGCATACCCATTCATTCTACAAATATGTATAAAAAATAAATTTTAAAGGACGACTACTAACATGTGTAGGAACCGTACATGATTGTTAGGTTTTACCAGAATACATCGACCACCTGGGCCACATTGGTACTCTTTGTCTTTGCAGGTCCCATTTCGGGGTGGACATTTTAACTCGTCGGAGCTGAAAAAGCAAACACGTTGACCTTTTATGCGCTACAGCTACAAAGCCAAATAAGAATAGAAATTAATCTTACCCTTCTTTACAGCCCACACGACCATCACAAATATTCATTCTATTTAGACAATGTCCGTCCTTGCACCGAAATTGGTCAATGTTACAGCTTTTGTATCTGGAGCACCCTTTTTCGTCGATCCCGTCCTCGCAATCCCAGATTCCATTGCAAAGCACCGATCGTGGAAAGCACCTTGAGGAGCAGTAGAAGTGATTTATGGAGCACCCCAATAGATAGTCGCAATCCAACTCATCTTCATTGTGCATACAGTCATTTATGCCATCACATACCCAGGACTCCTACAATGAAGTAAATAAAAGGCATGACATTGTTTACGCGATGAGGCAATGAACAGTTACGATTTGTTTAAATAGCATAATGTTTGATAAACAGCAACGCTTGACAGTAGTAGTTAAACCAGAATCGAACTCTTGCAAAACAAAAGGATTTTGCGAAGTTAATATAACGTCTCGTTCAACTTACAGGAATGCATCTACTGTCACTGCTACATTGGAATTCGTCTGCTCTGCAAATTCCATCCGGAGGGGGGCATTTTAATTCATCGGACCTGTAAACAGTTAATTTTAACCTGTCCCTTCATCATTTCAATTACCTCAGACGTGTGATTAGCTTTGACACTTACAAGTCCCAGCAGTTGTTCTCGCCATCACAAATTTGAGACTCATGAATGCATCCTCCATTGTTACATCGAAAATGATTAGGGTCACAGTAATCATATGAGAAGTTGCTACAACGCGTTCTTGTCGTTTCATTTAAACATTCATATATGCCGTCGCAAATGTTGGGTCTGCTATGACAACTGTTGGCACAGAATATCTCGTCCGTATGACACTTTTGCACATTTTTGTATTCAATGCCGTGTAGACCAGAAATATTCGGATTAACAGCTACGACAGCGCAGTTTATCTCGTCACTGTTGTCATCACAGTCAAACATTTCATTGCAAACCCATTCAATCTGGCAACATGTAAAACCAAAATTATGCAACCGACCAAAACAAACCAATTATTTATAGTAATTGCTACTTCTGAATACAGAATGTCATTTGCTGTACCGGAATACATCTTCCGTTGTCTTCACATTTGTGTTCGTTACTAGAGCATGCTTTGTTTTCATTAGACATACATTTGTACTCATCTGATCTGAAAATTTAAACAACAAAGGCTACGTCACACAAACATGTACCATATTGTAATAACTTACAATTAGTCAGACTTTGTTATATGGAGACAATTGAAAGTTATGCTTTCTACTATTTACTAGTAACCCGCGCCGACAACATGCTGAGATATAGTAGCCTTCTCCCTTCAGTTTTTGCAGTAAAGCGTAAAACGAAAAAAATCTGTTTTCATTTTTATCATAAAACTACTTGCACTAGAAATACATTTTTGTAAATATTCTTTAAGATTAGTATAGCAATATTGATGGGAAATTGTTCACTAACTAATTATGTAGATTGTAAATACACAGGATAGGATTGTGGTAGTACACACCACTTTACCACAAAACTTGCTTATCCATGGCGCCGCGCTACGGACAGCAAGCATCATGAGAACTGCAACCAGACTGCTGGTCGAACTCAACGAGTGGAACAGGCAGACACAATCAACCGCCAACAGAAGCAGGAGAGGCAAGCGATTTTAGTCACATTCGCAAATTCATTCTTACTTTCAGTGTGTGCTTTGGTTTGGTTGATACATAACAAAACTTGTAAATATAGTTTCTGCTGCGATTAAGAAATAGTGCTAACTATTAATTAAAATAGTTCCGAGAGTATCACAGATCCTTATTCTTATCACAGCAAGTGATACTACAAGGATATAGTAGTTTGTCGATCATAGGGTGTCAACGCTCTTCCATATGATTTGAATAAAACGAACGCGACAAATTATTGTATAAATAAATGCAGTTCATATTGTTTGATTCATTATTTTAGTGCAACAATTGAACCAAATTAATACAGTATGAAAAAAATTATGAAATCATATGAAAACATTAACCGAAACAAATACATGTAATCCACAGTATTACCAATCAACTCATGCACTTTTCTAGCAGGAATTTAAATTCTTGTACGGTTTAATGAAATTTAGAAAAAGTTATCACCCGCCACGCCCAACTTGTTTTGTTCTATATACTAACAATATATAGTCTTGCAATAGTTTGCGTTGGAGATCGTATAACATAATATGATCTCTGCATTATTTTTCAGCAGTATTTGGTCGGGTCGACATGAAACATCCAGGTGGGTTTATTATTCTTCACGGAATCATACACAAGTGTGTATATTATTATTTCATAGATAAGTAATTTTAAAATGTAAATGATAAACGCTTCACACTAATTCAAATAAACAATTTAGGTCACCGAAGCAGGTCACCTGAAACCTAACAAATCAGTTTTTGTAATCCTGTTGAGTATTTAATTTTTGGTTATATTGGAAGCTCCGCCCCCATACAAAGCCTTTTAAATATTTAAGAAGGTGGATCTTGTGCTATATTTCTTGATTACTAGAATCGTGTTTCTGAGATTTGCACCTATTTATATGTTTATGTTATCGAGTTCATATTTACTATCTGTGTTGCGTGTTCAACGCCGTGTAGTGGTTTGGGGTGATTAGAGCCCCACAGGTTCGGATCGCG
>JAHZNE010005768.1:0-28875 GCA_027744055.1 Callyntrura sp. NNG-2020
AACATTATTATGACGAGAGCAGAAAATAAAAATATAAAAATCCTCGGTAACGGCAACAAAAAATATTTTTACCGAGGATTTTTATATTTTTATTTTCTGCTCTCGTCATAATTTTTTTGGATCCATAAATTTTATTGAGTATAATACGATATAAGTGTATCGTGGGTAGGTGGGTTTGACGATGAGGTACCATAGGGAAACCTTATAAATTGTAAAGACAGTATAGTTTACAAAGTTATATTTACATAGTGTCTGATCCTCCAATTCCTGTACAGTTTTACATTGTTACATAATTCCATGCAGAAGTTACTTGCCCTTCTTGTGTATGAGCAGTAGCGTACGCATTACGCACGCGAGTTGTTTTACAAAAATAAAACGATGATTTTAAACAATCTGGAAAGAATGTTTACATTGGATTTTATTAATGCTTGTGTAGCTTGCGCCATCGTTAAGTCAATCATAACCAATCGTTTTTTTATCTTGTCGGGGCAGTACTTAGTACTATAATCGTACATAAAAGTTGAAATCTAGAAGGACACTCCTTCCAACCGGTGTATTATTTTATTGTCATGAAAAGTATTTGCAATACAGGTAGGCAAGTGCAACAACATAAACATTACACTGCAGTGATATTTTTCCAAAAAAAAAACCGGGCGTGCTGAACATTTCACAATGTCCAGCAACACGGTTAGTACGATGAAAAAATAAGTTCTTTGGAACTCCTGCTTTCTACAAATGTTGAAAAGCACAGGATTATTGTACAAAAAGTAATTAATAGATGATTGGTTTCTGTATTATATTATTTACGGATGCATCATGCGATATCTAAATCCAAACGCAATAGTTACACAACAGTATTTATTACTTACACTGTATAAGTTCTACATCATATGTATATTAGATTTACAAATATCATGGCTATTAATTTTTTATTCTGTTCTAGGGAAAATATTATTTTACTGGTAGTGGGAGTGGGAGTTGCTTATTACGAAGCAGAAGCAATGGTCGTGAAAGCGATATTGTATATATTGCTCACCGAACCAAAGAGTGCACATACATTTTTGTGTAAATGTATTTCATTTCGTCAATTTCATGAGCGGTGGACTGAGGACTAGGGAGGACTTGAGACCGTAGTCGGGAAATGAGGATTTAATAATTCTGCATGCAATGCATGCCAAAAGTATAAAAGGAGTAAAGGAGAGAAATACTGAAAACCAACATGAATGTTTAACGCTGTTCTCGTGTGTCCGCCTATACGCTTCCAGGTCCAATTCATATACATCACAATAAACAATTCTGAAGAACACCATAAAGAACACGAACGTTATGTTAAAACATCACATGTTATATTTTTAATAGACCATCATTATTTTTCATCGAAGTATGCAGACAAGAACTCGGAACACGCGTTTACTTTCATACATTCGTATTCATATCATACTATCACAACCGCAATACTAGCAGCAAAAATGCCAGGGAAATAGGTAGGAGTAACTCTATTGAAAGAAAATAACACCTTTTACAACAAAAACGACATATCATGAAGTGGTAGTATGTTTGTGTGCATGAAGCTTGAATTTCACTCTCTCTCTCTCGCGACTATCAACGTGGTGTACGCAAGGAGTATTGGGTGGGGACGCATAGTTTTTCAGTGTTGCTAACCATATATCGTACAACTTGTTAATATATACCGCAACATGATTATCGTCAAAAAAATTAATGGTACCTTCAAAAACTAAAAATCTTTTTGGGGCAGACTTAGGTGCTTATTTAAAGACTGCAGTAAATGGTAGAGTTAACGGTGGATCAGGATGTTTTAAAGCATACTTGGTTATGTGTATAAAAGTCTTAAAACGTTAGAGCACATGAGGGCATTATTGCTCACGCAGGACCAAAAACCGCGACAAATAAACCGCGGCCAATTAGTGACTTTTTAGGCTCACAATTGTCAGAACTGTAATGATGAGGTCTGTGCGTGATGTACATGCACGCCACGGCACTACCATGACTCATTGGTAATTTTTGTAGACGGACAGCCATCCCAGCCCATTTTATAATGTATGTGGAACTCCCTAATAATAAAAGTCATTTTCGGGATTTTCCCTGGAACTAATAGTGCTATAACGTTGTATTCATACGTGTAGGTACAGGGTACAGTTGTACATTCGAATATCCCATAATATATAATATGCGTTATGATATAGGAGGATAGTACATAACATAATAATAATAATAATAATAATAATAATAATAATAATAATAATAATAATAATAATAGTAATAATAAAGCTCTTGCTATTTATTTCCACATTTTCTTTTTTAACAAGTTTCGTGTAACATTAAACTAACCACCCTTTCACTAGCAGCAACACTCCCGCTGCTGTTGCCAGTACTATTTCATAGTACATACAGCTAGCTACATTGCTATTATACCGAAATTAAGCGTGCTTCTCTCTCCGGATTATGCATATTTCTGTAGGAAAGAAGAGAAAAAGTAGCAACGCCATTGTTGTTGTGTGATATTATGCTGGCTTGGCTCGTTGTCGTCATGCATTCAGTAAGTCATTTTGCCAGTGTTTTGACCATACATACATGGACATACAGTAATAATAATAGTAATAATAACAACAATAATAATAATGGTGTACAATGATAATAAACACAAGTTGGTCGACGACGACGACGGGACGATGTACGAAACAAGACTATTGTAGCATTTATCCGTACATGCATTTATTTAGGTGAGCCAGTGCGACTAAATATATTATATTGGGGCCTGTTTGGCAATGCACATATCCACCACATACGCTACTTACATAGAGGAATACATCAGACTCATCAGCGAACAGTAGCGTAGGCATGCACGCGGTGGAGAAAGCAGTTTAGCCAAAAAGAAAGAAAGTACATGGTAAACGATATATATGTGGATGGGAAGAGCTTTTTGGCTGGTGCTTTAGGGCAGAGAAAAGAATGTACACACAATGGTAATATATGTATTGGTAACTTTGTATAGCTATATGCGTGACTTGATATTGATCCAAAACAGTTCTAACTAACCAAAAGCTCTAAAAACTAAACTCTCTCTCGTTTCGTCTTGAACGGCGACGAAGAGAGGGAAGAGGAATCATGTATGTGTGTATGGCAAAAATGTTGTGTTTGCTAGTGGTGGCGGCGGTGGTGTTTTGCCATTGCTTTTTGGCTTTTCCTTATTGCGGCAAAGGGAAGCAACTCTTCTGACAAAAACGAAAACTAAGTCAGCTAGCCAACTCGTTTTCTTCTATTTTCCCCGATTTTCTCACTCCAACTCCCCAACAATATCACATCAGTGAAAAGCACAGCAGCAAACATACATTACATTCTGCATGTACGACGACCAGCACAAAAATATATGCATCACTTGTGTAACGCGCTTACATGTTTGTATGTCTTAAAACGTCGTCTCTTGGTCATGCATGATGGTGATGACGACGACGATAGTGTTGTCGGTGGTGGAGTGCTATTTTGCAGTAGTGGCATAATATACAGTAATATGGCTCTACTAGGATCCTTGTGAACACGGCAAACGGCACTAACTTTGCAAATATGAAAAACGAAAAGAGAAAGTTTAAAAAAAATACCTGCAAAGTTTACTTACGTGTTTTTCTCCCTCCTTCTCTCTCGATTCCAAGAGTTATTTTCTGCTGAGAGCAAAATGTTGAATGTAGGAAGTAGGAGGAAGACTTAAGCAAGTCTTCGAATTAGTTGAGTTTGAGTTAAGCAAAAGCAGATTCAGAGGAGCTGTACCATTCTTGTGGAGAAGGAGACCTATCACTATACTCACGTAGAGTCCAAAGTCCGAACAAGGAAAAATTGGTTGTATGTTACAAAGCAATACTACATGTAATAAGATATATCATGTCTGAACTACTTTCGTACTGAAACTTAAAGTGCGCCATAATTTTACTTACCCACGACATACGTTGTTGTTATCGGCTTGATTGATCTTCCCGACTACCCAGCCTGAGCTTAGTCCTAATTCAAACCCCAATGGCTTTATAATACGGGTACAGTTGAAGTTTTGGAACATATGTGCTTGCTTATTATTTCGTCCCTGTAATCCAGTCTAGACTCTAAACTGTAATTATGTAGTTACATTTTCCTACCCGTTACAACGAAATAAGCAAGCATGGCATTGTGTTTAGGAAGTCGGAACGAAACACGTTACGATAGTGGATGAACATCGTAGTTGCCCACCTAATTTCACAGATAAAGTACGGGTAGATATTCTATGTTGTATGATGCGGCAACGAGTAAACAAGTAGAAAGGTATTCTTTGTTAATATACGCTTGAAATGATATGCTAACGTATTTTTTACTTTGGTTTTTAAACGCAGGATCAGGATCTGACGGAGACGGATTATAATAGTGACGGGGACGTCGTGTACACTCCATCAATTCGAATTCGATTATCTTTTAATAGGCAGCAGCGAGCTTTTTTACTTACCTTATACTTTACCACCAACCTACATGAATATCTTTCAAATGAACGAATAGCCTTGTACCATTATCGACGCCTAACGTACATACTAATTATAGTTGTAAAACAGAGGGCAGTAAAAAGTATCTTTCTGTGTGAAGGTGTTGTTTTTTGATCGTGTGAACGAAATACAAACTGTCGTGTAGAACTGTCTTCGCTGTACATTTTTTGTGATTGCACATCCGTCAAAGATACAATCAATTCAGATGTGGACACAATGGAGTGGTCTACTGGCTTGGATGAGGATGCAGCAGAAAGTTCAGAAACACTTGAAGAACGGTCCATGAAGAAGAGCGGGGTTGTGTCGTTGTCTTCATTCTCAACGTCATCACTTGTGAGTTCTCTCTTCTGTCACCACAACACGTACATGTACTATTACCTATACGTGATTGTGTTATCGTGCATACTCCGGATTCACTATATACTCCTCCGAGAAAGTAAAGAAAGCAGCAAATTCAACAGCAAGAACAACCGACTGTTCAGGACTAATTTGCACAATACTGTCTGTTCTGGTCATTACTGTCAGGGGAGACGGAGTTCTACCACCGGGAAATCTTTCGCAGTGTTCAATAACTGCCCAAAGACATCCAAAGCGGGGTCCGGTTACAAGACTGCAGAAGGCAATAGTGCAGAAACACTAACATCACCCAAGCGTAACCCGAGTCCTGCAACAACAAAAGGGGAGGGAACACATTTACAACAGCAGCTCTGTGAAGAGCGGCCGCGACTTCAACAGCAGCAGCGGCAAATTCCATTATTTGTTGCAGCCACAAACGGTGTCTCAGCATTGTGTTCCGAAGAAAACACTTCAACAACATCGACACAAACAACACTCGTACCAAAAGCCGTGTCTGCCTGTTGCTATTGTCATTTTGGACTGTCGGAGCATAACAAGCTCCCTACAGCTACCAACAGCCGACACCACTTTAGAAAAGATCACTGCGGTCAAAATTGTGTGACTAGTGTTCGCCCCTCCTTAAGCCTAAGAGGGGAAACCGTAGCTTGTAGAGGGAAACCCTGTAAGAGAGTTATTCGTATTGGGGAAGACACCGCGGAGAAGTCACTCCAACTGTTTCATGCTAATGGTGTCCTTCATACGACGACGCCAATAGCAGATAATTACGCCATTATTGCCAGAAAAATGATGATGAGAATGTGTGCCCTATTACAAACCTCCTTTGATAATATTCAGCTCAAAACGAAGACGATTGACGAGGACATACGCCAGGTTGCTTCAAGAATGATGACAGTGTCCTCTTTGTTCACGTAGTATCTTTCCTCGTAAAGAATCTCTCTTCTTCCTTCCTATGTGGTGGTTGGTGAGTCATTTTTTCAATAGACAAAGAACAAAATATGCCTTGGATTTTACCACCAGATAGCATCTGCTTAACTACAAATAATCATAAAATATTATTACCGTTAATGTAACAATGCTAAGAAAGACATACCTATATGTACATTTTGTGTAAGTAGCATTTTCTGGGAACGCGTATAACCAGAACTGAGCTGAACTGATGTCAGTGTACATTGTGAGTGCTGAACTTGTAATGTGATACAAACTTTACACGTCTTGTCACTTGCAGCAGTAAAAGTGTCTGAGCGTTAAAGTAAAGAAAAAGAACGCGCCGGCGGTGCAACAAGTTTTACACGTATCTCCATCAAGATATTAGGTAATATGTATACTCCGATAATAGTTTGAACTAGACTTGTTATCTTGCGTCATATGCAAAAAGAAAACTTAGTGGTCGCGTGTAAAAAAAGAGCGTAGTAGTACCACGACGAGAGAGTCGTTTCTTCTTCTTATTATTATTATTATTATTTATTATTAGTATTATTATTATTTTTATGTCTATTATTATTATTGTTACCTGACGTGCATTCAATTTCCCTCATCATCAAATCGACAAAATCTCCAATTAGTCCAGCAATTTGCATAAAAGGAGAGAGAAAAATCTCGTACATTGGAGTTTTATCAACATATATTACCGTTATTATTATTACTACTACTTTTATTATATAATCTCATCATAATCATCTCAATCGAAACCGCTGCTCCACAAAAAGTAAATATATACTCTCTTTTCTTGCTCTACTGCTTTCTAAATCATGATATAGATATACAAACAAACGCTAATGCTACTACTACTACTGCGCTCGTGCAATAATAATCAACTTATTACTATATACTGATAAAGAAGGATATCTTTAGTCAAGTTATACCTCGTTTTCGTAAGTGATGAACATTTTATAAAGGAGAAAGAGGAAGCATTATCAACAACCACAAAAGCAGCATTTCTACAAAGTATCGCCACAAAAACGTAATAAAATGTAGCGTTGTCAGATGGGAGCGGACACAGCAGCCCAGCCATTTACCTTCGGCTTTGTTTTTGCAATTCCGCTGCTATCCAAGTGCGAACATTATTTGCTCGAAATGAAGAATGCGTTCTGAAATAAAAGTCATGTGTGATAGTGTTCGTGTGTAATGAATATTGAAGGGAGGGAAGTTTCATAGTTGCGACGAAACTAGTGAAGACCAGGAACGGTGTATTCGTAGGAGAGAACAAGTTCCTTCGTACCGTAATAATAATAAATAATAATAATTGTTTGTTTTTAATTTGCTATACAAATTGTGCTTGGTGGTTTGGTTGGTGGTGTGTAGGTGACAGGAAATAAGAAAGCAAAGCGGAGTCGAAACGTGTGAGTGTGCATATTAAATGCATGACGAGTGATAAAGGGACAAGGACCATGTCCGAAGAGCCCGGTAATGGTGTAACAACCGGGTGTTTCTTGTAGCGAGAATGCCGGGAGAGGAAGAAGCCAGAGTGGGATTATCATCAGCACTACTCGCATCCACAGCTTTGACCACGACAACGACAACCTCATCATTATCATCTACAGCAGCAGCATCATCAGTCGGAGGATCTGGTACGCTATCAACAACATCGTCATCAGCTATAGCATCTTCATCGTCTTCTTCTTTGGCACCAACAACATCGTCATTGACAGGTATTCCTAAAGTCCCTCTACCCACTCTATCAACTTATCAAGGCAACAGGGGACCCGCCGCAGCAACTTCATCAGGTTTCTTACCGAGTCTGGGTGGAGGAGGAGGAAATAATAGTTCACTCGTAGCATATACAACCGCAACCACGACGCTAACGCCGATCGTGATTGCCAGTTGTCCGCCAGGTAATAGTAATACGGTGACGACAGTGAACAATAATTTTACACCAGGGGCTACCACCACCACCAATACACCTGTCGGTCCTGGTGCAGGGATCATTGGTAACATAAACAATACGATTGCACCGGGAACGACTGTGGACGGAGGTGTACTTAGTAACAACCATCAGAAAAAGCAGCAACAACAACTACAGTCCTTCCAAAACAATCCACTTCCTATAGCAGGTGGCAGCAACAGACCTGTTCCACTACTTACCAATTTGAATAATCCTGCTAGTAACAACAGTTCAGTGCCCAACACAGGTCTTGTGAACAGCTACCACAAGCAGCAGCAACATCATCCTCTTCATCATCAATATCAGCAGCCAACCTCGTTGAGCTTAAAACCAATAATAGCCCCCCCGAATGGGAACCCGTCATCCGCGTCTTTGGCGGAGACTAATAAAAGGGACACGGGGACGTGCAACGGGCACGGAACACACCCTCCTAGCCGTCATGGCGGGGGAGGCGGCGGGATTATTGACGATGACGAGATTGATGACGCCGGGGACAGTTCGAAACTGGAGCTACAGCTCCAGTTCGCTGGAATCGACAATGAGACGGCGGTTGATGTGGATGTGGAAGACGAGGAAAACAACTACGAGGCTGGCATCGAGAGTGGACCAATGTGCACTGTTGTACCTACCTCAAAGAGAAATGGGAACGGAGGAGGGGGTGCTGGTGGTGGTGGTAGTAGTAGCAATGGAGGAGACAACAAGACAGGCGGCGGAGCCAATCCGACATCATCCTTCCCTGCCGGTGGAGGAGGGGATGTGCCTAGCGGTGGAGGTGGAACAATGGTGGTGGCGCCATCGGCTACGGCGGCAGGATCCGCTGCAGCCACGTCCACAGCATCGTCCACTACCCTTGGGGCTGCGGGAGGAACCGCTGGACCAACGAATAGCCTGGGAGCAGCCGCTGGAACGACGACCGCAGGTGGTGTCGGCACAGCTGGTAGCACACTTGGAGACGAAGAAGACGACGAAGACGAAGAGGAGGACGTGGAGGGAGGCAAGACAGTGGAGTGCACCGAAGTCGTAGTTCCAAATCAGACATTTGCGGAGAAGTGTTTGTTCTACACAACGGCGTTCTTTATTTTGCTCGCCGTCTTTAGCCTATTTGCATTCCTCTTCCTGGTGCCTTTTGTTATAGACCCGGCCTTTACAACCATCTTCATGGAGTTCGATCCCGAGCCGGCCTTTTGTCAGACCGTCTCGTTTGAGCAAAAGGAGGGCTTATCAAACTGTACATGGACGTCGTGTCGTGAGGGGTGCACACGTGAGGTGTACCAGTGTAAACAGATTCGAGTGAATTACCGAAGTGCTAACAGGAAATCTTACTCGGACAGTGTCGACTTCCAACCAGAACAACAACCACAACAACTTCGCCGACCTAATACTAATAAAAATTTAATTAATAGTAATAACGTCAATAATTTTATTAATGGTAATTATCATGGCGGAAGTTCCTCCTCCTCACAACTCGCATTATCTTCAACAGATCTTCGTCGTTTAAGTAGTAGTGAACACTCTGGGAGCTCATTTAATACCCCTTTTAATAATCTTAATAATAATAATCTTAATCTTTTAAATAATAATAATAACGGTTACGGTGTTGGTGGAGTAATTATGAATACGTACCATAGTGCTAGTAGTACTGGTGGAGGCGTAGGCAGCTTACGGGACGCATCTAGCTCTAAACTCTCCAAATCATCACATTATAAAAACTTGCTGATGAATTCTCTCCATCATTCGTCAAAGTACGCTGTTCATAATAGTGGTAATAGTGTTAGTGCAGTTGGTGGTGGCACAGCCGGTGCTGCTGGTCCAGGAGGAGATGTAAGTACCGCCTCGCTCATTTCCCACATGAATAGTGCTAGTGCCGTTAGATCTAGTGGTATGGTGATGAATCTGAAAAGTAACAAACACAACCGAATGGCTAGCCAACAGCTGAAAAGTACTCCAAGTAGTAGTGGTACAGCGGCGGAAGAACCATTTTGGGATTACACTGGGGCTCATCTCTTCCCGAACGTAAAGGGCTGTGGCTATCCGCCTGTGGTTGTGTGCAATGACTTTGTAGACAAATATGGGAAAGAAGGAACCAACTTCAGTTGCTACTACAGCAAAGTAGATCGTGCGCTTGTGGTTACTTCTTATGATATGTCCCGTGTTATCATGGATCTCGTCTATTCAATGGCTATACCAATACCAAGCTTCATCATCTCCGTCGTTTACCTTATCTTCGCCTACTTTAGGATATACAACACGGAATCATCCTCTTCAAATCACGAGACTGGCGGTGGTGGAAGAGCAGAGCGACTGAACAGCTCCTCGACCACCACCAACCTGCAAAATCCGGGAAGTGCAAACCGGGGTGGAGGAGGCTCCTCTGCAGATGAACCTGACGCGGAGACCAGCATCTCCGTCGACGACAAGACATGTATCATCCAGAGAAGCACCTCAAGAGGCCTCAATGCACTCTCCGACAAACTACCCAATTCGGGCAAGGGATTACATGCCCAAGTGATAGAAATGAATGACCTCAATCCACAGCTCAGACACCCTGTTGATGGGGACGTTTTCCTTCCACAAAAGAGAAATAATAACTGTAGTAATAATCCGGCGAATCCTGCTGAGCGGAATGGACCAACTAATCCCGCCGCCAAAAATAAAGGGTAAGTTAAGCGTAATTTTCACCACTTTCATCCGTAACATTCACACTTGAATCCTCTTCACGGTTTTATATGACGTCTATTTAACCCTTCTACAAAATTCATCTTGCACACCACACTATATATTCTGTTCCCACAATTCCATGTCACTCGCTACGCAAAATCAACTCAACGATACACAACAACGACACAATATTCAAGCTTTTTGCACTTTACCATTACATTGCCATACGCATCCAATTAGGAGGTGTAACACCTCTAGACGTCTTACTAATTCATTCCTCTTTAATTGGCAGTCTACAACGTAAACCTTTTGTTTTTTTCTTTTATCGACATGATCAATAGGATTTATATACACCTGAATACGTCATTCTTTCACTTGATCAGTGTCAAACTCACAGTATTCACAGTATTCTACATATCTATCTAACCAGCAGATATTGCTATTATTTATATTACCTAAGAGCACACACTGGCCTCCGCGCACTTTTATCAAATTATAACTACTTGCAGCTACATACACAATGAAATTCTGTCGATTAGTTAACAAGAACACTACTATTAATTAGATATCAAAAATATTTAATTTTTTATGGAGATAAAGAAAGGGTTCGTAAAGAATTATTACCAATTAATTATGCTTGGGACTGTGTTCCCATAAGATTTGATTTTGTCATTTAATTTGAATACCGCAGTGCACATCATTGCGTCAAAAGTCTCTAGAAACAAAGGAAGCATTTTGAATGCTGTCGACGTATTTCTCTTCTCATAAGATATTTTCTCGTCCTGTCACAATTCGTCAAATAAAATATTTTCCATCCCCAACAACCTTTACCTTTTATGTTACTTTTATTTGCCGAATTGTGGCAGAATCAAAACAAGTCTTCAAGTCTTACTAAAAGAGGTAGAGGTAAAAACTTATCGTTTGATTTGAGAAACAATGGAATAAAAGATTGATAAATATTCCTATTTATTGTAACGACAAGACACGCTTATCGATGCATGAGTTGACTACTCAAACATCACATAGGAAAATAGGAATACGAGTCCAAGGTAAACAAACTTACTTTGGTAGAGAACACCCTCACAGGCAATATAAACGCTCTTTATATTGCATCATCACTATCATTACATTCAAACTAGATGGAAGTGAAACAGATATGTACTACTTCGAATCACTTGAATCCGTCAACACAAAATGGGTGATAATGGTAAACGTATAAAGTCGATTGATGCAGGTTATCATTAGGCTCAAAACGCATGTTGCAAATGAAACAAAGACCAGGGGCTTGGTACTCGCAAGTACTCGCCATCGATGAGAATGCTTGTAAAGAAAACAATAGCATCCCTCATGTTTTTCACAATTTGCGGTGTGTGCATAAAAATTTCTCCGCCATTGTTTATCATTTTACTGTGTACGGTCATTTGTCATATTGTTGGAAATGTTCTAAAACTACTAAATACTTTTGTCTGTTGTTTTTCCTGCTGTGCAGTTTAGTTTAATCATATGTGTGAAGTGTGATTGTTGCATTGCATACATTCTATATTATCTTGTTTTTATATTTATGTAAATGTATCTCTGTGTAATATATGATATGTATAGGGGTGAGCCAACTCTACTCGGAGGCTTTGAAGAAACGGATTTTTAAAAGACCAACATGAAAAGGAATACCTAAGTCTTTGGCCAAGGGAGATGCAGACTTCTACGACTCCTATGTGTGTGTACGGAAAATACAAGAGACTCGCAAAAATTGTGAACTGAATTGTTGAATCATGAAGCAAAAGTAATCTCCTACCTCATTATTATTATCATTATTATTATTACAGTACAGTCCTTTTTTATTGCTATTAATAGTAATTACATAAATAAATCTATTTTGTGAGCTCTCTTGTTCTTTCTCTGCTTTCTCCTCCTATCCGCATTTATACGTATCTCTCCCCCTCTCTTGCTCTATCACGAAATTCAATATGTTTACCATATTACCGTTCTTGCCATGTACCTCGCGACTTATGTTTCTTCGCTGCATAGCGTCTTTATCATTATAAGTTATAATTTATAACTCTGCAGTATATATAGTCCTCCTCTATTTGCTTGTAAGTAAACTACCAACCTATACGTATCGTAGTTAAAGCAAAAGCTGATTCCATGCTATTTATATCAGAGGTTAGACAAGCAGACAGCAAATGAGTTTTGGAATTCTAGAATAAATGGAGACATACCTGTATTGCATTATTATGCATTCAGACGTCATGGCATGGCCGACGAAAACATGTGAATCGTTGCATTAATTAGTTATGAAAATCGTATCTATCGAAGTGTGCGTCAATAGCTATAAATAATAATTATAATTATTATCAAAGCAGCAGCATGAAGACAAAAGGTTTATTTTTTATTTTTCAGTGCTGTGTTTTGGCATGTAACTCAATACTATTGCCAATGGGAGTGAAGTTGAATTGACCATGCATTAAAGCATTGTTATCGCAGTTTAGTAAGTAATGCAGTAGTGCACACATTTTCAAAGTATTGTTGCCTACGTAAATACACGTAGATGTTTATTTGACAGATACATTTTCCTTTTATGTTAGCTTCTGTATATATCACTAACCTTGTCCTGACTGCTAAATAAACTTTAGTTCTTAGTTTCTAACCAAAGTCGGCAGTAGTACTATATCTAGTTATGTGATGATCTTTAATAATTATTATTAATCTGATGGAAAGAGAACGCACGTTGAGAAGTTGGCCCTTAAAACTTTTTATTTTCGATTTGTTTACTGGTTGCAAATGTTGTCATGAAGTTCTTGTGTGTCATATTTGGGCTTCTATAAAAATTCATTTTTTTGGAATATAAAAAAATACTCGCGCGCACTACACGTGTTTGAGATTGTGTTTTTGACGACAACAGCAACAACAACCGGTTGACAAACTAAGAAAGAAAAATTCTGGGATCAAACAATTTTCCATCTAACGTTGAAATTCTCTCTATTTGTATCCCATCTCACTGAATCAATTATTGTCAGTGGTGACGTATTATGGTGATGCTACATGAAAAGCGTAGATGTTTCATTTTTCCTATCTTGCAAAAGATTGGCTTTGGTTATGCAATCGTATCTAAATTTTATTTCTGCTTAGCTCTTTTATTTCCTTAGTGATGGAACGTCAATTGAAATTATTCATTCATATAGAGTCGTACTTATGACTTTTATGTACCTTATGGGCTACAATCCCAGTTAATGAATGACGTTCCATCCTTAAGAAAAACTAGGAAAACGTTCGATATAAAAATATTTGGAACAAAATTATTGTAATTGTTGTAAAATGTGATTATGAATCGTGTAAATTGACATAAAAATGCAACGTTTTATTTTTTGCACAGAGAAGAGACATCTGAGCACGAGCCTACAGTTGAAGCAAGTTAGAAACATTCCTTGGTCGTCAACACCGCCAATCGATGAACATCAGCCAACATAATTGCACTGTCAAAAATTCGGAGCAGTTTTACTTTCTTCGTCCGTTTTAGCAGTAATAGACCTGGACCGAGTGGGCGATGCCGTCGATGCCACTTTAGTCAAACAGCTTGTTTTATCACCAACGACATAAAAATGGAAACATGACCAATAATTTTGATAGACGCAAGAATTCCCAGATGAAGAAAGAAAATTCAAAAAGTTTTGTATAAAACGACCGAGGAAACGCCTAAAAATAGGGGGAAATCATTATAATAATTGTAATTGTTATACTATAGCAACTACTTATTTTGGTTTATGAAAACGAGTGCTCCAGAAACAACACCTTTATGCAGTTAAACTTGCTCCAGCAGCTGGCTTCTTCAAAATACCACACTCAAGAAAAAGCGATACTACCGATACTACAGTCATATAATTTCCATTGCTGGTGAAAGCAACTCGCATTGCTAATTGCTAACCCAATCTTGACGAAACAAGTTTTACATTTAAAAAATAATATTATGGATCCTTTTGCAGAATTGTGACTTCTTCTGTAACTACTGCAAATTCAAACTTCATTGAATAGCGGATGGTGTGTGTAATTGACATACTACATATACAATACAGAAACGCAACATTTTTTCTTAAAGTGCCTATCTATCTTCCTACCACATAAACCAGAATAAAGTATAAAATATATCTCACTCGCATACACATAGACACAAAAACCCTAACAACATGCACACACAAGACTCACAGAAACACGTGCAACACGATACATACGTAGAACCAAAATCAATTATAGGAAACGTAGGTGAATCCATGCCATTTAACCTTTATGATTACACGATATCCAAACATCAGCTTCGTTTATTTTCACTTTACTTAACAACGAGACAGAGAAATCTCCTATAATGTACAGAATTTTTTAAACAAAAATATCAATCAGCTTCACAAGTCCAATAAGCAGAAAAAAAATGTGTGTGGGATGCTAACAACTACATTTTTGGAGGAAAGATTTTGAAAAACAAAAACATTGTCCATTAAAAATATTTCTTATTAATTACTGCTTATATACAACCTGTTTAATAAGCTGTATGTAATTTTTATAAAAACATAAATATAATAAGCATATACTTCTTAGCACAACAAAAAAGAACAAAAGTTTTATCTGTTTGTTACTGTTTACTCGTTCGACGCAAAATACTACTGTAATGTTTATAAAAACTGTATTATAAAGCATATATGAGTATGAATGAAAAATTTCGACATGTAAACACGTTTACAAGGTTTCAGAGTGAAACATGGGTGGGTGGCTGCGGTGGATGTTGTGAAGATGCTCTGATGACGACGATGTTAATGAAAAGCTTTATTTTTATACACGATTCAAAATGATCATTATACTTGTTACGCTATACGCATAATATTTGCAAACTATTCTTCTATATTGTAAGCATGGACGAATTCAATAAGTTGTTATTAATTACTGTATTGGTAAGTTAAACAACTCCAAGCCAATGGAGAACAGCAGTCACTTTTTTACTTCCCCACTTCTTCAGTACCCGTTTTTTCTTCATCCTTTTAAATACATCAAACTACAGAAGACAAAAACTGACTTGTAATTTGTTGTTATGTAATGCAATAATTACGATACAAAACAAACGCCAGACAAAGAAGAGGAGGAGACACAAAAATCAAGTTTTGCAAAAGGATCCGTAATACTATTAAAAATCATCCAAACATTCGAAATCATTAAGTACTGTTTGGAAGACCTTTTATTGACAGACACACATAAAGCTACTTTTCTCAATATGTTTACGGCGTTAATGAAGTTGAGTTCACTGCACAAATTTTACCGGTATATAGATTTATAGACCTAATAGATATAACACAAACACACACGTACAGGTTACACACGTACGTACACTTTATTAAACGCATATGAACTATATGTACTAAACCGTCTCTCCACTTTAAAAAATCAATGTTTTCCGCCGTCCTGCCTGAATAGTTTAAAAAAAGATTTACTGTTTATATAAGTGCAGACAGACACGATAATGTTATTATTGTGTAATTTATATACACAGTTATTTTTGTTAGTTACGCTTTTACGTTAAGTTATCTGTATAGAAAATGAAAAACCAAGCCACTCAAATCGGTTCATTCATTCCAAAAAATATGTCTGCAACCAGTACGTCGTTGTGAATGCCCCCTTCTGCTGATAGAAAATTATCCAATGAAAATATCAGCCTTTGTTTTTTGTTAACAATCAGGTACGCACAATGAATAACCTTTCAACACATAAACTCATCGTTTGTTTTCTGGTATTTTTTCGTGCTTTCATAAGTTACAAAAGTGAAAGTCACACTTTAAATTAATGAACAATGAGATTATGCAATAATGAATTGGAGTAGTGAGATGCCATGCCATTCCATACATTATAATAATACTTCAACTTCAACATATAAGCCAACAATATGATACATTACATATAGTTATTCTACTTTTGAACTGATGGGTCAATTTTCCTTTTTTGCGAAATACATATACACTCTGTCAACTATATACACATCTCAGTTTGTTCTCCTGTTCCTCAACAAGTCAAGAAGCGAATGCAATATTGTGCATGGTGAAAGAACCATTGTTTCAGAACTCAGCATATGCCGTAATCGCTGTAAAAAAAGGGTGAAGTTTACAATAGAGTCTTTACTACGAGTTTCTTGAATAAATTCCGCAGAACCAGATTCTACGCCTTTGATATACTCTAGTTATTCCCCAAGCAGTCAGAAAAATTTTGGTATTCCATTTTCTATCATCCAATTTATCAGAACTATACATTATAATAAAGATTTCCTCAACAATCATTAAAGTTTTTAAAACACTAGCCATCATCGTGCTCGTGTTCATAGAAGAGGATGTTACCGTCAATTAACTACAGGAAGAGGAAATTTTTAGGTACATTTAAATATCCAAAAAATATTCGTAGGTAAAAATTAAATCAAATATACAATACACGTTGTTTATGTTTTTATACCTGCCTACAGCAAGCAACCTGGATTATTATAAATAGAACGTATTACATTAAATAATTACTATTAGCATACAATTATTACTAATACATACTATACAACGTCAATACTTAACAACTGCAATTATTACTTCAACAGCATAATAATAACTAATCTAAAGTTAATGTACAATAGTATATTTCGCTACTGTTACTGTTATTACACAATAATAATAATATTACTACTACATAAATGAATCTTTCCCTTCGACTATACTTTTAAACCAACGTAACCTTACTATATGATAACCTACAAAAATTAAGTGAAGTATTGAAAAGAGAGAGAGCGACGTTTCATTCATTTTTCATTTTTCCTTTAATTCTTTCCTAAGCAAGCAATCATCATCAGGTGTCAGTATCATCAATCATGCTATGTTTATTGTAATATAAAATTTGTCAGTTCTCTACTCCTAAAAAATCAGCCCTAGCAAAACTCACTACAGAATAATTTTGCCAGCAAAACGATATAAACCCATCCTACATACTCCTCTAAGAGCATAATTTGTAATACACAAAAACATGTATGCGTTAACATGTAAAATGAAGAAGATAATTGATGTTATCAAAGAATTGCAACACAACATTATGATATAGTACTTACAATATAACTTAAAATACAGATTATAGTAAAAAAAAGAACGGTTCAATGGCCACTTTTGCTGTAATATTATACAGGAAAAATGTTAACAACCAATGAAATATAATGATTTTTTTCTTCAAACTTTCCTCCTTGGTTTCATAGGTTTTTACAAAAAAAACAATACTGCGCTGCAACACCACAACCTACGCATTGTTTGCTAACACGTTTCTTTTACACTACTTTTTATCACCAGATCCTTATTATAAACGACACGAAAAATCATTAAATACCATAAAACCATGATAATATGAGAAATAACAAAAAAGTGTACTAAGACTAAGACTTATACAAAAAACATCACATCCTGCCCAGCCTGTTTACCTTTTTATCTTTAAAGCTAATACTAAAGTAAAATAATTATGACGTAATGATAAAATTAGTTACAAAAATATAACAATTATGAATATGTACTGTTACTGTAAGGTCAACCATATTATATATATACATGTTTAGTCCTATCATAAATATAATTACAATTACAAATAATTATCTTTATATGCTACAATAAGTAATGAGATAACATTGCGTGTAGAAACAAGACGTGTTATGTTATAAACTTGCATTATACCTCTACAACATAGTATACCTACGCTCTATTACTACCATTACTGTTGTAATTCTACATGAAAAGGCTAAAGTCTTACTTCTTTTACCCGAATACTGCAGGAAAGAGATAATTTTTACAATACACACAAACACAGATACAAAAACAGAAAAATGATGAGAAACAATGGTCAAAAAATAATCAAGAATGTTGTCCCACGCGCCTTGTATAGATTTATACCGTGTACTACTTAACAAGAAACAAAAATACTGTACTCTCTAATATGCTACAACATTAATAACTGACTATTTCTGCAAAAACAGATATACTACACATATAGTGTTAAACTCTGGACAAAACCATATTAAATTCTGCTACATAAAACAATCCTCTACATACAACAAAACAAGCAAAACATCATTTTCACACCAACACACACAGAGGCAGGCATCACCCTAAAACACGCATCTAAAGAAAACAGCAACACAGTTTACATTTTGCATACATAAAGGATGATACTATTTACACTTAATAATTTTAGGATGAATGAATGTCAAAGACAAAAATATCTATCGCAAAAAGAAAAAAAGAACTGTAAGCTCGTACACAGATATATATTGCCTGTTTCCTACAAAAATATAGCAAGCATTGTGTAAAAAAAATATGCAGGCAGTGAAAAGTCAAAATGTTAAGAGACCATTCACTGAATTACCTAATTTTATTTTTCGTGTTCATTATAGCAAGGAATTTTGTCAATTTTGAAAAATTGCAACTAAAGGGTGAACTGTTTTTACGAGATATCGAAACTCACTTGGTGCACAAATTGATCGAGTTTGAAAAAATGATAATTTCATATCTTAAATGCGTTGATAGTATATAGTATATCACTTTTTCGTTCATGATGGTACTTTTACTCGTTGTATAGAAGTAACCGCCTGAGAATATACCGCCCCAATTTAAGCCTTTTAATTGTGTGCGTAAGGCGCCTGAAAAATTGTATTTAAATGGATCACCTTCGTTTTGAAGCTGTGCGTTGTCCGCCCGAAAATAATGTTGATACACTTTGACAACGTCGCATTCTCTCTCATCATATGAATGATTCTGGATACCCCAGAACAGATGCTTTATCAAGTACACCATTATATGGGCACACGCTTACTTCGCACATTATCAACTTTTTTTTCGGGCGGACAACGCACAGCTTCAAAACGAAGGTGATCCATTTAAATACAATTTTTCGGGCGCCTTACCACACAATTAAAAGGCTTATCACTCAAAACTGACATGTTTTAAAGGCTTAAATTGGGGCGGTATGTTCTCTGGCGGTTACTTCTATACAATTCTTTTACTGGGTTCAAGATGATCTTAAAAGACATCTCAATTGTTAGAAAGTAACGTGGAAAGGTGTTACGATACTGTAGGTGTGCTCATTTCTTTGTGCACTTGTTTATCAACCGCTTTTTATTAAGAGATTACAATAATATACACACATTACACACTGTAAATTGATGATCAAAAATTGTCTCACGCTTCAGTAAAAAAAGTATAAAGAAGGCAATTCTAGACCGTAATTAGTAAATTTGCTTTAAAAATTCGCTCTTTTGCTTGTTTTTAAGAAAACTTTATTGAGAAAGATGTTGAATAAAAGTTACAAAAACAGTGTTAAATCGTTAGAATCCTTTTAATGAAATGAAAATATTATATGCTTGACTGCATACTCTCTTTCAAGTTACAAAAACTATTTTCCCTACAGACCCCAAACAAAATTAGAAAGTCAGCAGACATAACGTTAAAAATAAAAATGTCAGTGAAAGTCAGCCTCTTACACTTTTGTGTATGCAAAGTACTTTTGAATCAAAGTTAAAATAAACCGAGTGACATTGGAAATTTTTTCACTATAGTAGGAAATAGAAAAACAGCGTGTGTACTTTCGATAGAACAGTCGCTGCAGTTGGTCCCAAAGAAGCCTTTTCCATTTTTGCTGCAAAATCTAAAACTCTTTAACATGATTAAGTCGTATATAAATTATAATTAGGCACTTACTACTACAACTATTATACTTACTACAGCATTCTGTGTAGTTTAAACTGCTGTCTTACGTGTAGCAACGTAACGTGTATCTTTCCACCAACGAAAAAGCCATAATTGTATGCATCGGTCATCATCAAAAAATACCGTTAAAATGTGTATAGTTCTTAGAGAAAAACAGAAAGTGATCGTTCTCACTAGGAATTTTTTTTTGTTTTTCTGTTTTTATTTCAGAAGTGAAAACAGCCAATACATAAAAGAAGAAGAAAAGAAACTACAATATCTCTTACAAAGATAAAAAATTCGAACCGCTTTAATTTTTACTGCCTTATATACATTTTAGAAACAATATTATATATAATAGAAAGAGACATGATACTAACGATTGTTACAATAGATTTTTAAAAATGAAGGAAATCTAATAATATACAGAAATTACATTATATATTGTGCTACTTTTTCGAAGAAAAGAGAATCAAAAGGTCATGCCCTTTTACACCTACCTACATACACAACAAACAATAGCCACACAGACAAATATGTAAAATAATCATGCAACCCTTCAAAACGTAGGATTTCCCTTGTAACAAAGAGTATCTAGAGTGACGGTAAAAGTTATTTCCAACAGTGGTAGACATTACAGTTAAAGTTTCAAGGTTCACTCGGTTTTAGGTCATCGGTCACTTAGCATTCTTTCCTTATAATTTTCGGGATCCACCATTTGTCACTTTGGTTACATTAAATGACAATTGCTGAGAAACAACAACCGTTGATTTAGACTTGATAGACTTGCCATTCAAACACAATCTGTCCAACACAACGTTTTAATAAGACATGAAAATTGTGTGTAGAAACAGAAACACGTGTCAGGTCATCTTGCACCATCATAATTATTAATTATATGCTTACATGGATTCATATACATTCTTACAAGTATAAACGCGCCTGTAAATAATTGCAGACACAAAAATTATATGACTTTTAAGAGCAGCCTTCCTCCATGAAGTTCTTTAATAATAATACCATATTAAAACAACTTTTATGCGTAGTTGCTCGTCAAAACTACCTTTTCTACAGTTTGAGCCGTGAATGTCTTCAGACGTTTAAATCACCTTTTCACCAGTAAAATGAAGATCAGCAAAGCAAGCGAAAGCATCATCTGTACACTGCATACAGATATTTTAATTAACGTTAGCTTACCCAAATGCTACAATGAAAGATAAAATCCAGATAACTTGCAGCAAGCGAGAAAAGGAAAATTAGGAGAAGCATAGTGTCCATATTTTAAGAAAATATAAATTGCGAACATCACAAGAAAGTATCGATCGTTGTTTATACAATTTATTAGACTTTTACTTGTACTTTTAAAAATAATTTTTGTTATTCAATTCAATCTTCAAGTCTCTGCACAAAATCACTAATTATGTCTAGAGAAGTCCATGTGTTTATACCGTTAATTCCATGTCATTTTTTATCCTGTGGTGTTCATCTCTCTACCACGTTTTCATTTTACACTTTAATAATAGGCACAAAACGTCAAAGATAACTTTGAAAACCTAAATATAGCTAAAAAAAATTTGTGAAAGCAAGATAAACTCTGCCCGCAAGGAGAACGGAAGAGTAGTTACTGCTTCAAATATTTTTATGATGGTACGTACATATTTGTATAAACCTTACACATAACAACAACATACAGCAACAAATAACACATTGTTTCTTGCGTTTCTCCGTTACAAATTATTATCCTATCTCTCTCTCTCACTATCACTCTCAACCCATCTCTACTTATCTCCACCATTGTATCTCTTATTCTATACCTTCTATTATTATGTAAACTTAATTATAAATTTACTGTACACTTAATTAACTTATTAGTTTTACGTACTTATAACTTAAATTATATTATTATATACCTGTCTTGGACAGAGTGTCCGCCCAATCAAACCAATTTTTATGCTGCTGATGATGCTGAAAAATTGATACATGAAAACTTTTAAATTAAATTTACAACTCTTATATTGTCGAATATTATAAATATTATATATATTTACAACTTTCTCATCGATCTATAAATATATATTTGTTGTGTTTTTGCTATTTATACATATTATTATATACATATAAATGTAACTATTATTAAATATATATACATAATATAATCTATTATGTAAAATTAATTAATAATATGTATACATATATATTACATAATTTACATATAAACTTACAATTCTACTTATACTTACTACAGCATTGTCATATGAAACATCTTATATTATATATAATGCATACATATACATATATATATAAATATTATTATACTGTTAGATAGCTATTATTATTACTATATTATTACTATTATTTACTATTATTATTATCAAATATATAGAAAAAATCAACAAAAAATTGCATTATTATGATGGTTTTTAGGCTAAGTTTACTGAATCGATTATTATTACCATTATTACACATGCAATATTTTGTGCGAAACAACAACGAATAATAATAAAAATAATAAATGCATGGTACACTGTAAAAACTGGCGATTATTATACCATATCACCTCTAAATTTTTTGCTGCTAGGGTTCCATGTATGCATCATCATCATGTATGTATGCAAAATTGTTTTATGCAAATGAATCGCAAGATGTTAATGAAAACGGGATTATAATATGATTATGCATTAAAGAGTCACAGTACACGCGTTTTTTCTCTAGAAGCATAACAATCATAGAATATACTTTATTTTGTTTTCTTTACTCCGTTTCATAAAATGTTTCACAGTACAGTATTGCGTTGCAGTAACCATACAGCTTAAAATTAAAGAACACTTTCGAGTTTTTTTGGTTTAATAACAATATACTTTTTGTCATTTTACATACGGTTTACAGCTGAAATTCAACGTGGAAAATGGAAGTGTTAGAGTTTTTACTGTACGTTATATTAGGCATTTTCTTTGTTTGTGTCACACACGGATTAATGTTGATTAACATAAAATTATATTTATTATTTATAATATTTTAAATACACAACCAAGTTATACTTAAAATTTTACCGCTCAAAATGAGCGTCGTAATCATCGTTGCATTTTGCACACGATACATAAAATGTGATTAAAACGGGAAAAAAAGTTACAGTGTAAAAAGGACTGGGGAGACGAATAGTCACATAACTGCAATAGTTGCATAATCGCTTTCACCAAGACGAAAAAGTCTAAAATAAGATAAAAACGGATAGGAAATAAATGTGTTCATTTTTGTATATTAGACAAGCAAAATAAAATGCAACAACGAATGACACAAGAATTGTTTAAAACTGAATAAAATAGAAATAATTATTGTTGGAAAACTGCATTTCTTTTGAAGCGGCATGGAACCACAAATTAGTACAGTTATATAGAACTGGTAGAAGTTTTTCAATATAATACAGTTTAGTTTGTTAAATTAAAATGTAGTTTATACGTTAAAGTAGACACCATTTATATGAATATTAATAATGGTACCAGGGTTGTTTTCTAACCCATCTCATGCGGACACCTGCATCTGTTCTCATTTTAATGGAAGCAGCCTCTGCAGCTCGCACTGTTTCTTTCACCGACTGCATGAGATTTTGTGCATTTCCCACTAGCATCTCTGTGGCTTCTCTATCTTCTTCTGTGCCTGTAAAAGTGTTTAGATAAAAAAGACATGTTTTATCAACGGGATTTACTCACCCCTTTCTTGAACAAAAAAGAGAAAATATAACAGGTTAAAGTTAAACTTTTTTGAAGGAACAAACCACTCTATGGTAAACTAAACATGAGACTATGTCGTAGAAAAATTCGACCACAACCATATAAGTATCATAAATGGCAACCTAAAAAACAACAAGTAAGCGTGTGACAGGAACTTTCATTCCCATGCGTTTCAAAATACTCATATCTAACAATATCAAGCCAATAGACAAACTAAAGAAAACTTTAAATGACTTCCGTAAACAGTACAAAAATAGCGAAATTAACCAACATCAAATGAAATGGTTACCAAGCAAAATATATTTATTTTGTATACAACTCACTTCGCCCAATCCGTTTGTCTACGAAGGAACGAATTATTTGATGTTGTTTTGTACATTGTGTTGTAAAAGTGGAAACACGAGCAAGATAAGGACAGCCAATCGAGTATAAATTTTTGTTTGAAAAAACATTATTTTTAGGAGAAAATGCAGCATGAA
This sequence comes from Callyntrura sp. NNG-2020, assembly GCA_027744055.1. Taxonomy (NCBI): domain Eukaryota; kingdom Metazoa; phylum Arthropoda; class Collembola; order Entomobryomorpha; family Paronellidae; genus Callyntrura; species Callyntrura sp. NNG-2020. The sequence goes on from JAHZNE010005768.1 coordinate 24,343, forward strand.
TAGAGAATAAAAAAGAAACCGAATATTTTCGTGCGTTCCGTTACAACTCGAGATCAAACTATAAAAATAATAGTCACCAAACTTAATTAACATAAAATTACCAACGTCTTCTTGCGTAAACCACAAATATCATACCGTTAATATCATGAAATACACCATCACCATCACATCTAGCGCTCAAAGGGAACAAATTGGTTGGTCATGCAAAAGTACTAATATAAGTCTAGCATTAATAAGAGTGAAACCATTTGTAAACACATCATTCATTTTCAACCAATTTAATTCCACGATGCAATACTAATAGATACGACACGAGACCAAAACTACACATTTAGTATTTTGCAGTCATTACGTACGCATAAATATTTTAAACTCTCATGCTCTTCACAGTAACCAATTATTTTGAAAAAAATAGCAAGAGATAAATTTGTCAACAATATAGGCAGTTACGACATATATAAAGACAACGGGCTAAAATTAAGTGAATTTCATCAATATCAGGTATCAGTATATAAAACTATATAACGAATACAGAAAATACAGACGAATAAGACAGCAGAAGCAGAGACAAAGATTATTTTTGACTTTTTTATTGAGAAGGTTATCATATTACCGCCTAATATTTCAGCGTCAATTCGCCTCGGGATAACATCTGTTAAAAAGTTCAGAGACAACAATGAAACACCATAAACGAGACAATTTTTCCAGGGGTCACTTTAATTACATACATGGAATGGAAGTACACGTTTAATTGTATAGATAGAAAAACTACAGAAATTCCTTGTTTCCTTCGATTTGACTTCAATGGAAATCCCACAACAAATAAGAAAGAACCCGTACTTGACGAAAAAATACACTTAGATGACCCCCACAAAAGCGTATAAATGTTAAAATCCCCCACACTATTCATTTCATTAGTACACCTAACCGTGTGATTTTCAAAACCTGCAGTGATGTAAGGAAAGGATAAATAAGATAATAACGGATAAGCCGCGACTTTCTTTTACCTTGGGCACCGAGCATAGTGGCTTTTACAGTGGATAAAATCTTCAATTGAGTTCCTATTGTGGGAATTCTCTCGCAAACTTGAAGTAAATTCTGTGAATGAAAAACGAAATGAAGTTATGATGTAACCAGAGCTCTACATTTATTGTTAATTAATATATTAAGAAAGTGGTGATCTCACCGTTCGCATTCGTTTATCTGTGCAGTCTCTAGCAAGTTCCTTGGCAAGTCGGGTGACTTCTTCAGAAGATTCAGCAATTTCTTTGGCACAAGCGATCAGGTCTTTTTTTGTTCCATCCTCGCCTCTGACTAGCTGGCTCAGGCGGGCCATAAGCAACGCCATTCGTTTTGCTGCAGCGACAATCTCGTTGTCTTTACTCGACCATTGACGAACTTCTTGATGGAGACCATGTGCAGCCATCTAATAGCATACAATATATTGACGGGAGCCTGCACATGTACGTATTTCAAATATATACAATACTCGGTTAGATACCATAATTGGTTGATTTGGCTGGGGTGTATGCATGAACATTTCATCTTCATCGTCTGTCTCCGGCGGTGGAGGTCGTGGTGGAGGCGCTTCGTTTAGTCCGTGTCCACTATTAATTAGAGATGACGACGGGGGCGGAGGACGTTGAGGGGGTTGGTCAGACAGATACAGTCTACTCATGTCAGGTGGCGGAGGAATTTCTGGAACACCGATCTGGTATGGTGAAACTGTTATTGCTTTCCTTACGTTCGAAACTGCCGCGAGAAGCTTAAAAGTAAAGGAGAGTCGTAGTCGTAATAATAGCCTTTTTGGATGGTTAAATACTCTTTGGCAAAAAATTACTAAATTCAGTCTTACGTCATTATTTTGTTCACGCCACTTTGAAGCGGCCATTGGGTCCCCAATACCTATTGCAACACCTTTGGCGGCCTGTACCATTGGTGGCACAGCTACGGAAGGAGAAAAATGTGTTATGTTAAATATGTTACTCATGCCCTCCTTTTCGGAAAAGAAATACGGTATTTCGTAATTTTAACTCACTGTATTGTAAATGGTCTGCAGCACAAGACACATCCCTAACAAACTGTGTATCTTCAGAATTATCTGCTTCCTGTCTTGCAACCATCAACACCCGATTTGCCAATCGTGCAATGGAGCTGGTATTATCCACCATTTTTGCCGGTTGCTGACCTCTAATGGCATCATCACACAATACTGTGTGCTTCTTGATGGCATCCTCAGATTGCTGGATAAATTGGTTGGAGTCAATAGCTTCATCGCAGAGATTCCTCACTCGTCCAATACTATCCGAATACTGTGCTTTCAAATTTTCAAAGTGTTCGTTGGCTGCCTGGTTATTGGGGTAGGCCATTCGAATCCGACCAGCATTAATGAGTTGCGGAGTAAGACTCTCAACTTGTGCAGCACCAGCAAGAAGACTTTCTGCTAATTTCTTGTTGTCCCCACAACCGCCTGCGGCTACCATTCTGGCAGTTTTGGCAGATCTGGTCGAAAACGTCTGAAGAGCTGCAGCCTTATCCATAAAATTTTGCTCCCGACCGGGTACTCCCTCCTGGACGTGAACAGCTTCGGTGAATTGTTTTAATGGAGTGACCGTGTCAACGAAATCTTCAACCACGCGGTTTACAACTGCATACTGTATTCTATTCTTAAGGTCACTGAGTTTGTGAACGAGTTGCCCTGCAATTGCCTGTGCAGCAGGACTATTTCCATCTCCTCGTCGACAGAGATCCCCCAGCTGATGAAGGAGGGAGTCGACCTCATCACTAAGATTAAGAAGCTCTGCTTTGTGAATACCAGGGAGTCCATCCGCTACCTTCCGCCCTTCGTCAACAATAAGACCAATTGACCTTTGTCCAAGGCCACGATCATCGACACTTGGATTGGCAAGCCATCTCCGTGCCTGTTCCAGTCTTCCAGTCACGGTATGCGCTGGCTGAAGAATTCCAGCTCGCTCTGCGTTTGTCACCGCCCTTAACACAATAGCATCCAATTCGGCCAATTTCTGTTCGATGCCTCTCGCTAAGGACTCCGCTTGCGGGGAGTCCTACGGAATATACGCAAACCGACAAAATATACCATATTGCCTTATCAGATTAAGCTGCTAAAGCATCGTACCGCACCATGTAAAAAATTACGTTTAAAAGCATTCAAGCGAAGCCCATTAATATCATATTTGTATATTCTGCCACTGCTCCAATTATCACAATCTTCGCATGAATCGTTCTACTCCTGCATTTCTTATTGCACCACGTTGGCTTTCCCATTTCCTTGTTGCTGCCAGAGCCATAGAGCTGAACACAATTTTTTGCCTTATAGTGGTCGCAGTTTACACTAACAGTTGTAAGTCAAGCGCACAAGTTAGAACATAAACATTTTTATGTATTATCTTTTAATCTCCATTTTCATGGAATGACAGAGTATTGGGTGTATACGCGTAAAAATAGCTCACATCACAACGTCGACTTCTCAAGTGTGAAATGACTAGAAGGAAGTGGTTCGCTTTGCCATTCCGTTCGGTATGACCTATCTCGCAACTACCATTTAAATACCATTGCGATTGCATCCTCTCATGTAATATGTAATACACTATTCTTCCAACCGAGCTCGTTGCTGCTTGTTGTTTTATCTTTCACTAAAGATATATGCATACCTAGACTAAGTATATGCGATGTATATTTGATGTTTTAACGCCTAATATTTTGAATGTGCATAGAATAGATACTGCTGTACGGCGACAATGCAATAGTAAAATCTAGTTTACTTTTCCATACTTTAGTATAGGTATATATTCATATAGAAAGGTAAACAATCAGCAACGCCAAGAAGAGTTGAATGGAGTAAGATGAGAACATTTTTGTTGAAAGTAGTAATGTACGATATAGTGATAGATAATGTGCGTGAAGGTGATGCCGGATTCTATTTTTTTTCTATTTTGTACACTTGATCCCGAACGTAAGCCAAAAATTTAAATACATATTTTCGTTCAATTCAAACTGTGTGCTCCAATGCTCGTTTTTAGTATTTATAAGCTACTCCGTCATTTTGTATTCATTACGAATAAAGCGGTAAAACCGGTATTCAAAAGTGTCTCATTTGGATTACTTTAAATTGGACTTAAATTAGCATCTGTGAATCAGTTAATTCCTAAGGGGTTGACTTCTAGACCTCATATGTGCACTTGTTTCGGCTATTCACAAAAGCTGTCAATTACCGAAACCCCCGTTTCAATCAGAGTTAGCGTGTCGAGCAAAACAATATTTGACCATAAGGATACCATACGTGTCAACCAATTTTGGTCAAACTTAGTATAACATTATAATGGTGTATACAATACCTGCACACTACAGTTGACAGTTAAGTTAGGAGTGTTTTAAATTTTTAATAACTTTTTTATCCCCCCCTTTCGGTTGGATTCGACCGAAGGGGGGGGCACTGATTTTTTTTCCAAGTTTTTTCCCCCCAAAACTATAATTGCTTAAAATCACTTGAAAAACATTTTAAAGCCATTTTAA
>JAHZNE010005769.1:0-10313 GCA_027744055.1 Callyntrura sp. NNG-2020
AAGTACTCTTTCAAATGGCATATGAAATTTCACTGTCCGCTGGGGGCCCAGACTTCATTTATGCTGAATAGGGTCCTTTGATAATGACACCATTGTTTAAGTTAGCTAATTTCAATATATTTTTATAATAATACCACAAAATCTTTTTTATGCCACGAGGCTTCATTACAGAAAGTCCCGAATTTATTTCATTCTTCTTATAGGTTTGAATACAGCAACAATTATAGAGACATTTCAGATTACAGCAAATTTTCCATGTTTCTAGTAGCTTTGAGAATGTTGGTAAAAATTTGAGTTTTATTTTAAATTCAGCCATGCTGTCTTCACTGATATTGCTTGGGAATAAGATCAATGAAAAAATGAATTGCATTCCTCTCTTCCCCTATCCCCTATCCTGGTCCATCACTCAAAAAAATGGACACTTAATGGCCCCAACAATAAATACAAAACTGCTAGACACATCGCCATTCAGTCATTTTCCTTCGTATTCCTTCTCTGCAACTTACTTCTTTCTTTCAAATTTCGCGGGTCAAAAATTCAAATGGAACAAATTTTTGTTTGCCTCTCTGGAATGGCTTTGCTCCTCACCTCGCTAGCGCTACTATGGAGTTTGTTTCTTTACGACACCGTGTTAGTAGAGCGATGTAATTGGCGTTACCAAATGGCAACCGCCTGGGGGCGTAGCGCCGTTGATGAGTGGGTCCGTCAAAGGCATCAACAACAGGGCTTCTACAACAACGGAGCAGTATCTTCGTCGAATCGAGATCAAGTTGGGCTGGTGAGTATCATATATTTCCTATTCACCACCTTATTTTTAGACGGATCCGTGATTTTTGGTATTCTACTCAACTGGGACTCACTGTACATAACGGGCGTGGTTATGAAAGATTTTTGGCTGGGAACGCCCTACGCGAAATATTATAAGTCGACCTATTGGCACCTCCTGGCTACCTGGATAGACCATCCGGCATCGCCCTGGCTTCGATGTGGGATTCAGCTACTCTTTGTACAAATGGTTATTATCAATTTTCGAACCATGTATATCTTGAACCTTACGTCGGGTGCGTCTCTATTTCACATTCAAAAAATGTTGATCGGGCAACGCCGTCTGCACTGTTCCTATATAAATAAATAATATTAGACAGGAATATTATGGCAAATTGTGAGAAGATGTCCGTCGCCTGTGTTTCGGCGATGGGGGGCCTCCTTCTGGAAACGAGTTTGATGAGAGTTCAGGTGGGCTATTTTTACGACGATGCCTTCCTGGTATTTAGTTCTGTTAGCATGATGGTCTTGTCTAGAAGTGGAGTATTTATCACCCTGACCATGTGCTGCTCGGTAAACGACAAGTCGAAGTTGACCATTCGGTGTTGGCTGAGGGAAATTGGGCATCGCTGGGATAGGGATCACATGAGGCGGGTGATTCGCAGTTGTAAACCGTTGGCAGTACCGGTGGGTGCTGTTGGAGTTAATAGGGAGATGAAAGTGAATTATTGTGCGGCTGTGCTAGGAAATACGGTCAACTTTTTCTTGGCTTTGCATCAGTTCCTCTTATAATAAATTTCAGGCAAATTTGAAAAATTTTGTCAAAAGTTCTCAAACTCTACAAAAATAATAAATAATTTTTATATGTAAATGATAATTAAATAGCAAATAAAATTTAATTAATTTTGCAACGTCGTGTATTACATACGTTTATGGCTGCAGAGCATCGTTTCTAAAATGAATGGACATCGAAAGAGAGACAATATAATTAAAGTTGTCTCTAGAAAATGATAAGACCAACTTTTTTGTGGTACTTGTGCTTTTAATGTTTGACGATATCCAATCATCTAAATAGCAGTCTTTCAATTACCCTAAAACTCTTACCTTCAACATATATATATAACTAACAAGACGTGTTCAAATTTGTGGCCGATCGTCACTTTCTAAGGATTCTATTATATATATACTATTTTATCTGAAAGATCAGTTTTATCTGACAACATTAATTAACACTTTATTGGTTCAGTAACCGCTTATATATGCACAAATCGTGTCAACAAGTAACTTGTGATTATATCGCATAGACCTGACAACAAATACTTATATTCTGAACTTGCCCTGAATTTTTATCAATTTTGTGCATCGTATGACAACCTCATTCCTTTACACAAGCGTTAGCGGTTTCCCTGAAGTCTGGGTTATTGATTGGATCAACATTGACAGTTACCAGCCCGGTCATCAGCTGAAAGTCAAATCGAATAACTGAAACACATCCGACGTAACGCATAAATGCAGGTTTTTTTTAAAGTGGAATTAGTTTTGGATATTTTACGGTGCAGTAAAATCCTACCTTCCAGTTCTAACCAGCGTTCGTTAGGCATAGCGCCAAGTTATTATTACACTTTCACAATGAAGGCATTTATCAATTTCACTAAAATTTTAAAAGGAAATTTGTCTACAATATCTAGTACCACCTTAAACGTGAAAAATAAGTCTGTTCTACTCTTTATCATCCTGAAACAAACTCAGTTTGCTAAAACTGCACCGCTGGACATACAGTTACTTCCAGGCACAAGTCCCACCTCAAATCAAAGGAAAAATCCCGAATTTCTTGTTTCCACTCGGACCAAAGAAGCGTCCCAAAACTTGCAAAAATGTTGTTGGATTCACTCACTGCTTGTTTTTGCACTTCTAATGCAACTAATCCTTAATTCGGTTAACCAGCGGAAGCAACATGAGAGTCCAGTTGATGTAACCTTGATATTGGGGTGGTTCTTTTTTGTTCTTCTCTCAACTGACTCCACATATCTTCACATTTGTCGTCGAAAGCAGTCCGAACTCGCAGCTTATATTAATGGACTTCTGCAAATGACTTCAAGGACATCATTACAGCTGCCCATTCAAAAATCCCTTGTTCCCTTGTCTTATACAGTTACTCTGCAGTTTGTTCCCTGCTTTCTGGCAACTACAGTGATAATTCCGCTTGGGCTCTCCTTCGGATTTCACTGGCAAAATCCTTGTAAACCCTCTTTTGTGGGGTATCTCATGATGCCCCAATGTGAATACGGCAAAGCCGGAAATACCGATGTATTTCATGTTGCCATGACAAGAATAATAGAGATAGTTTTGTACGTTGGAAACTATTGGATGTGGTTTTATGCACTGCATGGATGTCTTTTCGTGGTTACCGTCCTTTGTATTTTATCGACCTTGATGACCCATGACGCTGTTCAAAAGTAAGAAATTTAACGATCTTTAGCCGTTTAAAAATATTTTACAAATTAAAGTGTGGTTGTCTATTTATAGATTTCAAGCCAATTTGGTATCCAGCGAGAATGTAAAAGAGTTTGAGGAAAATGCAAGGAAGTATAGGGAGATTCAAATTATCAACCGACTTTGCAACAACGCCCAAATGGAATGTCTAGGAATACTGTTGTCTGCAGCAATGATTGCGGCCGCTGTTAGTTTGGCTTACGTGGTTAAACATTTCTTTCAGGAGAATAGCAGCGTATTTGTCCTGACAGTATTTATGATGGTGTTAGTGGATGGGGCGTTTGGACTATTTATTATCCTTGCAGAAATGATGGCTGTATATAAAGAAGCCAAGGCTACCTTGGAAATTGGTAAACGGATGCAAAATTATAGGACATTGGGGAGAATGAATACCAAAAGTGGGAGTAGACATGTGAACGTATGGGGGCAGAGATTTTGGAAGTCGTGCCCTAAAATGAAAATTAAATTTAGCGAGAGTAATTATGTGGAGGAATTGACACCCTTTAACTTCTTGAATGTGGCACTAAATTTAGGAGTTCATGTTTTGTTGGTGGGATTCAAACACTAAAACGTTAGTTTAAATATCCGGGTTTTTATTTAAAGATGAAGATAATTTCCGAATGATTTTTTTCAATAGCACGGCCTAAAAATCATACAACATAAAATTTTAATTCTCATTAAGGATTATGCCCATAACGTCTCATTATGTTTATCCTTTTCCTAGCGAGGTTCGGGTATTTGAAAGGTAAATTTTAACTTTATAAACACTATTAGAAGGAGATTTTAAATTTAAAATACTGCTGCTAATCACATGTTGTAATATAGCCCATTTACCACAATGAAAACTGCATTGAACAATAAAGCATGCCAGATTTCAACTAAACAGGGTAGGTTTATGGAGAATCATGGTTTCAATTAACATTGATCATAATTGTTTTAATTGTTTATCAATTTTCCTTACAAATTACCTGAAGCTTATTTACTTTTATAAAACGAAAAGAAAGTTACTGTTGTTCGACATTACTTCTGGCTTTTTGGTTCACTGTTTTTGAACGCCTGAAGTCTACTTGAAATTATTACTAGGAATCCGATAATTTTCATATTGAAACCTTCGAGTATTGGTGTATAAAGACTATCTAACCGCTTGGGTCTTTTGGAAACATTCAGTTACAAAACACAGAACCAGCAGGACGGCCCAGCAAGGCAATTTCACCATGCCCAACCTCCCGTAAATGGAATGCCGATGTCAGCATATGATAACCATAAACATGAAAATTACCCAAAGCTACATCGTACAGGTATATGGCAAAAGATTCCTTGATTTCTAGTGCCCGTCATTCTCGTACTAGAATAATTAAATGGAAAACGAAAATAAAATGTAAACATAACATTTAAAACACAAAATGGACAACCCTCTGCAACGTTCATGGTTCATAAAAAGAAGTCATATTACTTATGCTTTTATACCGTTAAAGGTGAGGTTCAAGGACAAATTAAACAATCTTCCATAGTCAAGAAGATAAGTAAAAGCAATTTAAATGTAGTCGTGTTTACTTATCTAAAGCAGCACGAGGTCTATTAGCACTGTCAGTGGATATACGACACATCAACTTTGTCAATATAAAATCTGATTAAAACCACAGTAATTATAGTGTCTTGTAGATTTTATACGTTTTTAGGATAATGTTTTATGCCAGGTTCAAGATACGGTACGTAAAAGTTATTTTTACTCTTCTGAAAGACCACGACTTCTGCTAGCAAGATCAACAAATTGATAGACATAGTTTGCCAGCATGTATCTAGTAATTATGTTTGATAGATCCGATATACGTCTACAATATATTTTAGAAAGAGGTAATGCTCTTTGACTTAAGTTCATTAAGAACATAATTTTGTCTGATATGATAAACGGTTTCAGTGTTCCTGTGCAAAATTGGTCTTGAACGAGTCCTGGATATTAGGCAATTATCGGGTAATGTATCATCAAAAATGTATAGGTCTCGATCTGACCAATTTTGCCAAACAAGAACAAATATACACAGCCGATAAAATTGGACATCAACATCGGTATAAATTTAACTACAGTGGACAAACATCCAGTATTTAACAATAATTTAGCTGGTCTTGAAACACAACTTTGCAATACAACAAAACTTGTCAATCTTCTCGGTAAACAAGCTCGTTTGTTGGAAAAATTATGAAAGAACGCAAAATTCGTCTTTTCAGTCATTGGCTGACTGAGCACGAAAAACCAAGAAGCAGGTAACCGTTTCAATTCCACCATGGCTATTTACGCCAAATTGACTAAAGTTTTAAATTCGAGATTGACTATAATAAAAAGTTCCGGAGCAAATGCTTCTAACTGGGACAAACCTTACCTGCTTTTTATCATTCTAAAAGTAACTCAATTTGCCCAAGCTTCATCGTTGGACTTCCACAAATTTCCGCCACGTGAAACAATCTCAAAGAAAAGGATTCAATTTTACGTCTCTGGGCGAAAGGAAGATGCCTCTAAAAAATTACAAGCACTGGCCTGCATCCATTCCCTACTCGCTTTTATACTTATGGGGCAACTTGTTTTAAGTTCAAGAAAACAAAAGAAACTAGATGCTAACAGCATGACGTCGATTCTAGGATGGTTCTTCTTCATTCTGTTGTCGTCAAGCACAGTATACCTTCAAATTTTGTGTCGAAAGCAGTCCGAGCTGGCAGCATATATCAATGGACTATTACAAATGGAAACAGCAACACAGGTTCTGCTAAAACACAATACCCTTCCCTGGTCGTACACAGCAGCACTCCAAATTGTTCCCTCCTTTCTGGCAACCGCATTAATAATGCCGTTTGGGTTCTCGTTCGGTTTTCACTGGCAAAACCCTTGTAAGCCGACTTTTGTTGGGTATCTGATACTGCCCCAATGTAGTTGCAGCAACATCGTGGCAAGTTTAAGAGAATTTCAAGGAGCAATGGAAGCAGTTTTGCAGGTTACTCTCTATATGGTAAATTATTGGATGTGGTTTTATGCGGTGCATGGATGCCTCTTTGTGGATACTGCAATTTGTATCTTATCGACTTTGATGACCCATGACGCCGTTAGAAAGTAAGAAAACACAATTTATACACAAGGACATGTTTTAAAAATGCTCGTGTAATAATTCAAGTCATTTTGTTCTAGATTTCGTGCAAATTTGATGTCCAGCCAGACTATGGAGCAATTTGAGGCAAATGCCGCAAAATATAGAGAAATCCAAATTCTTAACCGTCTTTGCAACAGCGCACAAATGGAATGCCTGGGCGTAATTATGACCGCGGCGATAATTGCAGCTGCTGTTAGTATGGCTTACGTGGTTAAAAATTTCTCTCACGCTAATAACAATTTGTTTGTCATGACAGTGTTTGTAATGATATTTGTGGATGCATCATTTGGGGTGTTTATCATTCTTGCTGAAATGATGGCGGTGTACAAAGAAGCGAAGGTCACACTGGAAATGGGTAAACGTAAACAAAGATGCGAGAAGTTCTTGAGAAGGGGTCCTGACAGATTCAGTAAGCGAGTGGGTCTCTGTAGTATAAAGTTTTGAAGGTCATGTTCGAAATTAAAAATCAAATTTAGCGAGAACAATTATGTGGAGGAGCTGACACCCTTCAACTTTTTGAATTTTGCAGTGGACCTAGGAGTCCATGTATTACTAGTGGGATTTGAAAACTAAAACAAGGTTTGGCCGATTAAATCAGTGACTTTCCTTCCACTATTTTTGTTCAATTTGATTAAAGTGGTACAGCATTAGTATTAGGTCTTAGATAGCAGAATAAGCTATGTATAAAAATGGCAATTGCTCAATGAGTTTCCACCCACTACCAATATTATGTTACCACTAAACTAAAGAGTTTAAATGCACTTGAAGTTAATATAAATTAGCTACATAAAGTTAACATTGCAAAAACTGAAGAGTCCATTTATATTGCCGTAAATGGAAAGTTTAGGTACGAGACATAAATGAATGCAACATTGATCGTGTCCGTGTCTGCAGGAAAACTATCAGTTGAAAAAGAAGAGACGAAACAATAAAATACCTTACTGTATAACTGCAGTAGTCATAATTAAATATTTTAGATTCATGTGAAAATATAAATATGCCAAATATTTATTTAGCACTGTTTTGCACAGTTTACCCGTCATACTGCAAATTTGCATCGGGGGTACCAAATATTTAAAATGAACTAATGGGATTTTTGGCAAACCCAGATGTTGTTTCAGGAACAATTGTAAAGAGGACAACGACCAGATCTCACAAATACGCATGCATTTTAACCAATCCAAAGATCGAATCCCCGCGGGGGAAATTGTTTGAATCCGCCACTGTATCACCAAACCAACCTAACAATATGGAAGTTATAAACAACTTCAATTTTTACTTCGAAACATCCCTGGTTTTATACTGTCTGTAAAATGGTTTCCAAACTAAGTGGGGATTCTGCAACCGTAACAGGTTTAAGCCCATCTTTACTCAAAAATTATAAGTAGTGTCAATTTACTTGAGTTGAAATGGAACAAAGTTTCAGTACGGAAAGAGCTTCATTGCAGGCAAGAAGAGAAGGTTTTACTATGGAAAATCTTGAACAAGACATAATTTCCCACTGCAAGATGATTTTTAACCGTTGAAAACTATCGTAATCGTTGATTTTACCGTTTTTATTAGTAACTGTTGTATATTTTGATTTTTTTCTTGCATATTTTCTTGCATATTTTATGCCTTTTTTCAATCATAAATAGTTGCATATTTTCTGATTTTAGCGACATATAAGTTTATAGTCTAGTGATGACGGTATTTCTAATGATATTTGAGGATGCGTCGTTTTCTGTTATTTATCATCCTTGTTGAAATGATGGCTGTGTACAAAGAAGCAAAAGTCACACTGGAAATCGGTAAACGTATACTAAGTTGTGGGAAGCTTTTGAACAGCAGTACTGCCAGAGACGACAAGCAGATGAAGCTTTGGAGCCAAAAATTTTGGAGGTCGTGTTCTAAATTAAAAATCAAATTCAGCGACAGCAATTATATAGAGGAGCTGACGCAATTTCACTTCTTGAATTTCGCAATATATTTAGGAGTTGATGTGTTACTAGTCGGATTTGAAAACTAAAATAGGAAGCCAATGTAGTAAGTTGAGGACCTTTTTTAGTCGTATTAAAACTGATAAATAAACATTACATACAGAAAATGTGGTGCAGAATTAGCCTAACATTAACACTGCGGTATAAAATTTGCATGTAATAATGCGTATACACGTATTATATCAGGGATATGGCAAAGCCAGACCACTAATCACTATTTGATAAAAAGTGTATTAAGGCTAGTACATATGTGCCATGTAAATTTAGTACCGTGCATTCTAATTCTGATGTTGTTTGGACCTGGAAAATATATAAGATTTTGTTTAAATAGAAAATGGTGATGTGTTGAAGAAGATCATGACACAAAATGTTGTAGTGGCTGGTTTATACAGTGAAATACAGACATATTTTATGCAGAATAAAATATCATGAAACCGTATACGCATTTTTAAAGTTATGTTTGAAATTATTGGTGCACAAACAGTACTACTTCTATAACATAATAAAAACCACGACGTGGAATAGTTTTAAATATTTTGCTATTATTGTTAAACTGCTGGTGCCGAGTGTCAGATCTGGACAAAAACTAATTTAGCACGCCTACAGTTGCTATGGCATTGAAATATGTACTAAGCAATAAAAAATTGTATCTGGATGTACCTGATTAAAAAATTTTTTTAAACGTTTTTAAGAAACTAGAAAACAAGTGGTTTAAAAGCAAACTGGCAATATTTACATGTTTGTACCTCAAGTTGTGTAAATGAAGTACACTTTTAACTGATCTTGATTCTAATTTTGTGCGGTCCGCAGTAATTTCGTGCAGGTTTAACTAATTAATTACTCGAATGTTTCTAATCCAGCAATACAAATTTCCATAAATAAATACTAGGAACCCCGCCGTCAAATTGACGGCAATGATTAAGCAACTATTGAAAATGTTGCCATTTATGTTTTTGTTCGTAAATACTGGAAAAGAAATACCAAAGAAAATTAGTTGTTCCTTCCATAATTCAGGTCTTCCAGTTTTGCAAAAAAAAAACAAAGATACAACGTTTAAAAAATCAGCTTGAAGTCGACCGATTAAACGTGTAGTTCAAATTCTGAAACTGATTCATTACGGCCGTGGCAGGTTGTTGTCACCCAGATATTCAATGACTTGTCAACGTGACCTGTAGCACTAAATACTGAAAGGTAATAGATTCTGGTTATAATTTATAGCAAAAGTATACAAATGTATATTTTAGTTACATTATTGGAATGTGAAAAAATATTACATCAAGTGGTATAAGGGTTGGGACCCGGAAAATAGTTTATGAATGACAATGTTAAATTATTGTTCCGTATTGATCTTTATAAACTAAATAAACTAATATTATAAAGTATTTTGCATTGCAATTTGGTTCCATGACAACATGAAACATAAGTCATAACACAATTTTGATGCTGATCTGAAAGTGTTCCTGAAGTTAGTTAATTAGCTAATAGATTTTGCCAGCAGTAATGCAACCGAGTCTTTCAGTTAAAATGATAATTTTATGCTGTTTGATGGACACCAAGAACTTATATTTTGGTGTGAAAATAATAAAATGGAGACGTTAGTTAATTAATTGCAATTATCTAACATTTAATACAATTGTTTAATTTTAGTCGACCTTATAGCGCTCCGCTATTTTGTTGCGATCCAAATGACACCAAGATGGTAAAAATCGGTTGAGAAATAAAAATTCCGCAGGTTGGACATTGACAACAGGAAACTTCGTATTATCATATAGGATTGTAATTAGGACATTGGAATTAACTAACATCTGTACTTCATTTCATCAAACATACATCTTTAAAGCACCAGTCGTACATTTATTGAAGATACCAGGAGCAAAAAGTCAAATACTATTTGCAAAAAAACTATAATTAAAAAGTTAATTGCAATTAATTAACAGCT
>JAHZNE010005770.1:0-19136 GCA_027744055.1 Callyntrura sp. NNG-2020
GGCCGGAGGCCGCGGCCACCGGCCACGTGTGGCCGGCCCAAGTCTGCTCCAGATATGTGACAATTTCAATTTCGAAAACCTAGCATTTTGAAGATTAAGGAACGACCGGAGCTAAAATTCGCCGCACAGGTAACACCAGTAGTACTAAGATATATTCGTAACTTCCCAAATCCACCTATCATAACGAGATTCTTTATCATCGGCACCTTCTCGCGGCACCAAGGGAGAATATGAACATATCCACCATGTTTCGCATCTATTCGTATTGCAATGGAATTGTCCCCACTCGAACTCGACTCCACATAATACATAAATAGCAAGACACCTCTGGAACACTTCCAGCGGCTAAAGGCATTTTTGCCCGTAGGCAGAGAGGCAGACTGTAGGGTTATGTACGATACTCCACGCATTGCATACTAATTTCTACGCTTCATGTACCCTGTTCCCTTTTACACATTCAATATTGACTGACCTCCAGACGGTCTGGCACCGTAAAGTACCAGGGTTGTCGTTCATGTGACATATGTGTAGAATTACAATATAATAAAGTCCATCTACTTCCTTAACGTTCCATTTACTGACAACACCACAAACCCCAAGAAATAGTAAACAGGAAGAAGAGACGAGGACTAGGACGAGACGACTAGACGAGGGTGTACCACTGCATGTGCTTCTCATATTTTCTTCCTTCTTGGCTACGCTTGCACTATTGTCAAAAGGAAAAATAGTGTTTTTGTCTTGTCCTTTCGTGCACCTGTTCTCTTCAGCTAAGCTATTAAGACAGCTACACTGGATTTGTTGTTTTCCTGTCAGAAAGTCCCGGTGTGTGCCAGTTGCTGCTGTGTGGAGGTGCGACGTGCCTTATGTTTTATACATTTTTTATCAAATAAAAGTCAAATACAGCGGAGCAGGCAGCATAAATGTGTTACGGAATAAAGTTACTGTACATTAACTAACGTGCCTAAAATAAACATCTTGACGCTTACCTTTCAGCCTTTCATGCGATATTTTTTGATTTATCCAAAGCTTAACAGCTGACACAACGGAAAGTCACGAGGATTCGGATTTTGTATTTTACACCAATTATTTAATCGGTTTAATTTGGGGTTATTATCAATGGAGCATAACACATTGGTAGAAACTCTAGAGAAAGATATTACGGAGTTGTTGAAAAATGGGAAAAGGATTCTTGTTACGGGTGGCACAGGATTGGTAGGGTCTGAAATTGAAAGAACCATCGCCAAATTGCCAGAGTATGAAAACTTTAAGACAAGCTTTAAGTTCCTTTCTTCGAAGGATGGAGATTTAAGGTATGTTATTGTAGTAGTTTTGTTTATGTGGTATTGTATATGTACCTTAAACTGAAGAATAATCTAGAGCTAAATAACAATTTTAGCTGCAAACTGTCAATTATAAGAAACATAATTAATTTCTTGTTGGTAATTTTCTAGAGACACTGCTGCAGTTAAGAAAATATTTGATGATTTTAAACCAACACATGTGATACATTTGGCAGCTATGGTTGGAGGCCTATTTCATAATATGGCTAACAACTTGGATTTCTATGTAAGTCGTAAAATTGAATTCATTTGATATATTTAATAATTGTTGCAATATTTGACGTAACTTTTCATGTGCACGATGTGAATTTTAATTTCAGAGAAGCAACATGTTAATTAACGACAATATTCTTCAAAGCAGCTGTGAAAATGGCGTTGAAAAAGTTGTTTCGTGCTTGTCAACGTGTATTTTCCCAGATAAAACTACGTATCCGATTGACGAAAGCATGGTAAAATAATAATTTGAATTTAATAGTCACTAATACTTGGAGTGTTCTTGTATTGTAACGTATTTACTAAGTTTTTCATTAATTTATTTTTATTCATATTTATGTACCAAAGATACATTTGGGACCACCACATGAATCAAACTATGGTTACAGTTACGCCAAAAGAATGATAGACATTCAAAACCGAGGGATCTTTGAAAAATACGGACTAAAATTTACATCTGTTGTGCCATGTAACATTTATGGACCAAATGATAATTATCATTTGCAAAAGAGCCATGTGATTCCAGGATTAATTCATAAGTTCTACATGGCCAAGGCAAATAACAAAGAAGCAGTAGTAATGGGCAGTGGAACTCCCCTCAGACAATTTATTCACTCAAGTGATTTGGCTGTCTTGATGCTCTGGGTGTTATTGCAATACGATGAGGTCGAACCTATAATTCTGTCAGGTAACATATTATACCATCGCGTCCGCATGTATTTGGTGTCTATATCTGGCAATACTTGTGCAAACAGATCTGCATATGCTCATATGATTAATGATCTAAATATTTCTTTCTACGACTAATGGGCTAATGCGGTTTATTATTTGTTAATTTTTCCAGTTG
This sequence comes from Callyntrura sp. NNG-2020, assembly GCA_027744055.1. Taxonomy (NCBI): domain Eukaryota; kingdom Metazoa; phylum Arthropoda; class Collembola; order Entomobryomorpha; family Paronellidae; genus Callyntrura; species Callyntrura sp. NNG-2020. The sequence goes on from JAHZNE010005770.1 coordinate 2,401, forward strand.
ATGAAAACGATGAAGTATCCATAAAAAATGTAGCGGAGCTAATTGCAAAGAACATGGGTCTTCCATTACCACTGTCATTTGACACTTCAGCAGCCGACGGACAGTACAAAAAAACTGCTAGTAATGCTAAATTAAGGAAGTATCTACCAGGTTTTCGTTTTAAACCAATTGAAGAAGGGATTAGTGATGCTGTTGAATGGTTTATTAAGAATTATGATACCGCGAGAAAATGATTGTTTTTGGATTTATGTTTCCGGGTATGAATTAATATTATCGCTCACGATTATAAAGTTTTACGTTAATATTTATTTTACTCCTATGAAGTTTATTTATATTTATTAAGTCATATTTTTATGTGGTCTCCTCAAATCAATTACTCAAATTTTGGTGCGTCTAAAGTGTCAATTTGAAATTTAATTATCATCATATTTGGTATTATTTTTGTTTGTACTTAATGGCGTTTCATGAAGGATTGTTAAAAACTTTTATTACAACAGTGGTATTAGAACACCGATTCGTTGTTATGTAACTTTGGTATATTGGACTAGGTTACAACACATTGTTTGCAAAAGGTAAAGTTATATCCAATCCCCTCTGAATTGGATAATCCTTATTATAACGACGTGGGGTTCACCTATCCTTCAAAAATTTCCATTGTAATTTCCATTAAAAATCAAACCCTCAAGTCTGTTCAGGGTGGTACCGATATTCTGAAAGTATTCATGTAGACCGTGATATATGCTATTAATATTTAAGGCATTAATATTCTCGATAATCATATGTGATTTCCTTGTTAATTGTGGGCTTGTATATTAGCACAGAGGTAATTACTAAATGCGTGTGTATGAACTTTGGAGATCCCTTAAAAATGCGACGTAACGTATTGTCTTTCGTAAACATAAGGTAAATGCAACGGTATTTACATGAAACTTATTTTTACTTTAGAATGCTTCTAGTTAAGATAATATGTACTATCACATTGTCCAATATTTATTGAATAAACGAATAAGCACACAACTGAGACAGTCGTAACTTTTAAATGTTCACGAACAGCATTCCGTTCCGACGTATAAACAGTTACTTTTAATATTTTTCTTCAAAAATCATTGAAAAACAGTGTATTGCCGAACATTTGTTTACACAATGTTATTTTTTTCATCAATATAAATTTTTCAACAAATCTGTTTTCTACACATAAATTCCCACCCACAATAACAAAAATAGGCAGCCGAAACCCATGAAACTCGCCGCTACAAGAGCAATCAGAAGCTCCTTCACCAGGACTCGGGTCTTCTTATTGGTAGTAACTTCATAGACAAAAAACCATCCCGTAAAAAATATTCCAATGAATAAAAGTACTAGTGCCAAGTGTGGAAAAATTGCCGGATGTACCGGTGACACATAGCGAGCTGCTAAGTCTGGTTTTACCTAAAATTCATCATAAAATCAATCATAGTATAATCATTACTATTATCTTGTAAGTTAAATATGGGAACATTTTAAGAGTATTCCAAACAACTACATATGTCTGAAATATGTTTGACAGATGAAAGGTCTCACCATTTTGATTGTAAAATACTGGTCTAGAAGTTCTGCAAGCGATAACAATCCTGTTTTGCAATAATTATTGCTCTAAATTTTTAACAATATGCATAGATTCAAAATTTTACTATGTAAACCCTTGTCACTTATTTGACTAGTAGTTACTAACAATTCTTTAACGGATGACTGCAAAGCGGTAGCCTGTTTGGATTGTCACCACACTTTACGCTGACAGCTGAATCGTTGTGGCAGTGGCACCAACAAGAAAACACATAAGACCAATGAAGTAGGTAAATATACTTAATACTCCACGACATCTAAAGCACCAGTTTGAATTTCACACTGATCGCAAGCTCACTTTTAGTATAGGCCGGTGAGTTGTGAGTAAAGTTTTGATACATAGTTACACTTACAAGGAGAGACTCAGAACTTACTGAATGGTAATTCTCTTGGTTACGCGAGTTCATAATAAAAATGCATGGGACAAGAGTTTAAATTGGGATATGGTGGTACGTGGATCCAAAGCCGTAAATATAGTTTTATATATATTTTTAAATGCTACAGATTCAGATTCTGAGTGTTGTTTTTTCCACAAACAACGCATTTATTCTTTGTGCTAAGCCAATTCAATGCAGTAAAGTATGTCGACTGAGATTTGTAAATATTTAGTTGATTTTAAAAGTAATAAAATTACTGGTTTTTAGTTTTAAAAACCTTCATTCTAACATTCTAACTCATATCGGATGTAATGCAATAACCGCACCTTCAAGTAAGATTAACAATCACTTCGATTATTAGAAATTTTCATATTTCTCGTCTGTTTACCCATAATGCGTACGATTTATAATATAGTTGAAACGACACAATACTGCTGTTTCTACACCTCTGCAAATATCAATCAGTAATGACCTGTTACATACCAATTTGGAGAAAAATACATATTGATGAATCCAGACATCCACAATGCAACACAACAAAGCTCAGACTTTCCTTGTCAGTAGCCTGGATATAACAAGTGTAGTGGTACTGGTACTACTGCATATTCCTGCCGTAATTTACATACTACATAGTCGGACATACTTCCACCACACCGCTGCTGCTGCGGGATGTACACATTTTTTTATTTGCTTTTTGTTTTTTTGCTACACTTACCTTATTACAGAGTACTGAGTGAGTAGTGAGTACACTCATTTGGACAGAAAAATTCCTTTTGAGTTATACAAAATATACTTACCTCGTACAAAATGATATAACATTTCACCTTACTAAAAAGTATAATATATAGCGACATATTAATTTTATGCATTAATATATCTTAAAACTTGCTGCATACATACATGGAACTATACTATGTTCTACGACTACGACCGTCGCGTCGTGAGAATTATTGGCCACACATTCCACCTCACTAACTACTACATAATTATAGTACCTATGTAGATTTTTCGGTATATTATATGGAGTGGAAATACAAGCTCGGTAAATACACATACCAGTGATAATTTGGAGATGACGGATGGGCTCGGGAGGGCAGATTGCTTGGTACGACATACCAGTACAACGCAACTACTGCAATAATAACTCAGAACGGCACGTACTGCATCAAAAAAGGATGTTTGGGGGACAAACGGACTAATGGTATGAAGAAGGCCAAACAAACGGGTTAGTTGTGTTGTGCCTGTGCGTATGTTTGTACACCTGCGTTACAACGTCAACATTAACGTGAAAACGCAGTGCACTCGACAATCACCAACCCATGTGATATTGAAGATTTATTTTGGTGACTTGAAAATACCACGAAAGAAAGTTAGAATTGGCTGAACTGCAGGGGCTCTCCCAAAAGTTTTTTGGGAGGATTCTACCTCATAAATAGTAAAATAAAATTAAGCCTTAAAACAAGATTTGGTTGGTTTGTTGCGGCCTAATCAGCGCCCGTGTAATGGAGTTCGACCAAACTGATGAAGTCGTTTAAGATAATCACCACGTATTGAGATTGAAAAGTCCCAAAGTCAGGATGATTGGTAGTTATATTCGTAAAACGGGAACAATCCCTCTGTCTCACAAAATGGCAACATCAGTGTTGTCATCGTGGGGACAGGGTCCTGCTGCTGCAACTAGGAATTTTTCAAGAGTTTCGTGGAGTTCCGTACCTCGCAGCACAGCCTCCCGAATTTCGATTACGATGTGTTGGCGTAATATAAGCAATGGTAGTTGCCGTTTAAATGGCTATAATGGTCTAGTCAGTTATAACAGTGGTGCTGAAAAGTGTGCTTGGTTGATGTGTACCAAAAAAAGTCATGGACAGACTCAGAGATTGTATAGCACTAACAACTTTAAAATATTTTCAAGACCAGATACACTCAGTCTTCAGAATTACGAGCGCCAATGGATCTTGGATTTTATTCAAGTTCGACGTAAAGGAGGCTACAGTGACTTCGGGCACAACCCTCAACCGGTGCGCAGTTTATCTTTCTGGTGGCTTTTTTTCCTCATATCGATGGCCAGTGGATGCGCCATTAACTGGAACAAGTAAGATCGAATGAAATTAAAGTACCTTTTAATTTTTTTTATCTTTCTTGAAGATTGAAGTTTTATAAAGTAAATGCATAAATAACACAGCGTGCGTGTAAGCCTAAGAAGCAAGCGTTGAGTATCGCATGGACGTATTTAATGTGAACAAACATTGTTTTAACAGAGCATTTAAGGCAATGGGGATTAAAGAGTATATGGACAAAAAATTCTCCTTTCCGCCAAAGGTTGACGCCGCTGAAATGAACGATCATAACAAATTAATAATAAGCAAAACCGATGACGCAGCGCACGATATTTCTGGGAAAAAGACACCTAAGCTCGGATTTCGTGACAGAAAGGTGAATTAAGCTTATACGTTTACCATAATAATGACAACAACTAATAGTTCGAAGTCGCAAAGTACAGTGGACAATGTTTGAAATTTTTATTTACTTGCCATGTTAACACTGTCTGCATTTAGATAATTGAGTACGAAAACCGAATCCGACAATATTCTACACCAGACAAGACATTCAGATACTTTGCTACTCTTCAAGTGATCCACCCCAGTGGAGATAACGAGGTATTCATGACACCCGATGATTTTCTTAGATCAATTACCCCGGGAATTAAACAGCCAGAAGGTATCTACGATAGCGATGTAAAACAAAACAACCGCACGCGTTAATAGGAAGTAATAGTAGCTAAAAGTATTTTGTAATGTTTCCCCTCTCCTGGTCAAACTATTTTGCAGGACTTGGATTGGACCAATTTAAGCGTTACGATCCAAAAGTAAGTGCAGACGTGCTTGTAAAGATGACTTCTTCTGTAAGATAAAACAAACTCTTAACATATCTCTCTCTCTCTCTCTTCTACTTCCATATATCTTGAAACTTTGTTTAGTTGACTGTACTCTATCGCTATATGATAATACTTATAATACAACTTTTATTATTTTTTTGTGGATATGTTCATAACAACATTATCTACATTCTCCCGACAATTTATTGCGAGCCTTTTTCACAGAGATAAGAAACAGTGCCTTCTATTATCTTTGTAAAACCACCAATTTTCTATAAATGCCATTAATTTAATTTTAGTAATATTGTTACTCTCTAATACCTCAGCTGAATGAACGAACAGAGCGCTGTTTTTTCTTTTACAAAGTAACGTATTCCTTACTCTGTACTTTACAACACCACTTTAAACCTTCGCTATTATTTACTATATATATATAATATATATATATCATATACTTTCATTATATGATGTTATGTTGTATATATTAGGCATAATATGTTGTTTAAATACTCATATATATATAATATGTATATATTGTTAATATTATCAATGTTACTATAATTTTAATGTAAGTATATGCGGAAAATAATGTCTGTCTCATATTATTATTTCATATGTGATTCTTGTCGAACTAAATTTTTTTCTCTCTCTCTTCCTCTTGACTATCCACCTACTCTCTACTTCTCTTATCTACTTCATCTTACTGGTCAATGTTGCCTATTCAGACCTATGGGGAGGTAATCTCTCTCTCTATCTTCTTCTTCTTCTGAGCTCTTCTCTTCTCTTGCTCACTCACTTACTCTGTCTGTCTGCACACTCACAAAAACCTTCCTCTATATTTTTCAATAATCCATATCTATCAATCATTATCTTTTATATGTTTTGATATTTAATCTAGTTTGCCGCACTAATCTCTCGTTTCCATAGTTTCTTTCTTGTGTGGAATTTCTTGATTCATGATGATAATTTACTCGTATTAATCCGTTAAATGTGACAAACTACATTTCATTACAATTTTGAATATTTGTATTGCACAAATTCTACTCAGTTATGTTCTTGGTCTTAACTAAAAAATAACCACTTTCACTCTCCAAGTGTATATGTTCTTGGTTCATTTCAAATTCAGTTTCCAACAAGCTCTCCATTACAAATCGATTTTCCATCAACCTAAAAAAACGCAAGCCACACAAAGAATTTTACCCCTTCTCTCTCTCTCTCTCTTTCTCTAACCTGGCACTATTTCTGTCGCTTCTCAATGAATAAAGCGTCTTTTCTGTGTCAGTCCGTAGTTACTAAACCGTATAATACCAATAGGTAGTCAAGTACACAAAAGATTTTAAATGTTATTAAATGCTATTATTTTTTGTGTGTTGTGTGTAAATACTAAATAAGTACGCCCACATACTAGAAAAATACGAACCACGTTTTTTGTACCTGTATTTATTATTATTAAATATTTTTGTCACATAGTGAACTAGATAAACGTACTGTACTTCTAGCCCTGCACTGCACTATTACATCTTCAATTATATTTTAATTAATATTTTTTTATTTATCCCATCAACAAATTCGATGTCCATCGCAAAACCTACATCCACTACAAACGTCCAAGGCCAACCAAGTTATTTTTTAATTGTATTACAAGACATTGACACTTATTCTAATTATAATTATGTACACCCTCCGTTTGTTTAAACAGTTCAACTTCACATGCGTGCATTACTGTCCTCACGCACGGCAGGTCCGACACCATAATGCATTAGCTAGTTTAACCTCATTACTTCATCGCCATTACTTCACTGATAGTGCAGTACACACTAGTAACGATGTAGCCTCAACAGTTTATTCCAGTATTAGTATGCTCCTTCCGTTTTTCGTCCTAGCTCTGCAATTTACATAGTATAGACACATTAAAACACCATAAGCGACGTCCAGAAGAGAAAAGATAGTGAAAGTGCTTCGTTTCCCCTTGTGGAGGGAAAGTAATGACAGTAAAATTCTACTTTCATTTACATGTTTACTGTCTCCATTTAATACAAAAAAGATACGTCAGTCAGAAAATCGATGGTGATATAGAAGTTGAATTTACTTACTGGAGAAACACAATATATATTTCCTTTAGTTTTCTTGACATTTTGTCACGTGTCAATTTCATTCAGTTATAATTATCGCTTGTTACTAATGTTTTCTTGTTTGCCTGTTTTCTTCTCAGTAAAACAGTACGTAACAATATCTCAATTCAATTCTTTCCTAAACATACGATACAGATATTAATAAACCACTTTTTTATAGATTGCGTGCAGTAGATTAAATCGGCTCCCTTACCACCACAATATATATCCTTATCTATTTTTATATTGTCGTTATTAGCAAATCGTATACTTAAACATGTACTGTATAACTATTTCAACATGAAATACTTTCCTCTCTATTTTGGGAATTTTTGTAGAGAAAGCCGTAGTCTGTGAAGTCATAGGCGATTAAAACGTAAATAGTTAATTTGATTTATTGGTAAGGTAATATACTGAATTCTATTTTTGGAGCTATGTAGAACATTCCATAATTAGTACAATATATATGTTTAATCTTGAGAAATAATGGTTTTTGTTTTACCGGCATCTATACAAAAGTTTTTAATTATTTCTGTTAAGCCGATTTTTAAACATGCCAAAGCATATTTATCCTTTACGACAATAATTTCATTGTTTTATTAGTATACCTTTATGATACTCTATAACAGTCTTAGTTATACGAGAGTGGTCATCATTATGCATTACTTAGGTGTGTGTAAACTGCTACTTTTTTTTAAATCTGTGTTTAACACTACGTATGTCTAGCAAATGCGGGTATTTTTATATACATATATCTAATCCTAAAGTTTTGTTTCCAAAGCCGTATATTGTAGCAGTTAGCTTTAAAATGTACCTTCAACAATTTTTTGAAGACTTTCGTTAATTTGCATGGCTGAAAAATTGGAATGACCCAACTAATTCTATAATTTACTATTTAGTCAGGCGTGGATCGCCATACAATAACAAACATTTTATTTTTTTACTAAAAATTTTTGTAAGACATTAGTTTCATATTTCTGTCCTATCGTCAATTTATTAATACTACCCACCTGTTTAGTTTTGTCTTTAACCAATCTTCAAAACTAATAGTTTATAAAAATAATGATTTTGTATGCTACTACTTGTACTTACTACCACTATAAAAACTACTGACGACTGTTTTAACGAGCAGCTTGTTTTTAAAGAGTAAAACTGTTAAGTTAACGTGATTATTGTGTGATATATAATTTGATTGATATAAATATTTGTAATGAAATGTTAAAATCACTGACTGAGTTTCTCTTCTGAAGATTTCATTTAAACTACTAATTTTTTATACTGTATTTACAAGACACATTAATATCTTTCCTTCTTTCTTTCAAACTCTATTCATTGATGGACTTTAGCTGGCAGGAAGACTGGAACTGGAGCTGGATCCAGATTCAATATTCTATAAATTAGGAAGTCACGGACTAATTTCCTTTTCTGACTATGTATTTCTCCTAACTGTATTATCAAGTAAGCTTTGTCGGTATTTGTAGTTATAAACGACACAAATATATTGTCTTTTAAAAATAATCAATATTGCATTTTGGTGTGAATTATACTTTAGCTTCCCGCCGCCACTTTGAAATTGCGTTTCGAATGTTTGATCTCAACGGAGATGGAGATGTTGATGTGGAGGAATTTGAAAAGGTCACAGCGTTGATTCGCCAAAGAACTAGTGTTGGAGCTAGACACCGAGAACTCGCTGCATCGACTAATAGTCTAAGAGTTAGTACATGATATTTTTATATAATTTATTTAGATGATATTAAATGAAACATACTCAATCCAATATCGTTTTATAGGAGACAGTAAGAATAACACGATAAAAGTTGTAACTGTTAAGTTGTATTCCTATATATTGAGAATTACGACAACGACGAAATTTGCGACGTATATGTAACACTGATATTTTTTACAGATGTAAAGAAGAGGGTTATGCCACTGGAGTGTCATTGGACGACTATTTGAAATTTTTTCATCTCCTCAGTAATATCCAGGATGTCGACACCGCGTTGACTTTCTATCATATTGCCGGAGCAGCAATTGACCCGAGTACGTACATGAATTCATCTATCTGGAACATAGAATAATAATAATATATAAACACAATTCAATGTGTTTCACTAACGTCTGTATGTTGATTTTATTATAGTTACTTTGAAGCATGTCGCCAGGACTGTAGCACACGTGGAGTTATCCGATCATATTATTGATGTAGTATTCACTTTGTTTGATGAAAACCGTACGGCAGCTTTAATTGAATCTCATTTAAAAATAAGATGAATGTTGATGTAGGATATTGGTTCGTTTATTTATTTCATTGCAAATGAATGTTTGTAGAGGATGGTCAACTAAGCAATCGTGAGTTTGTGGCTGTGATGAAGAATCGTTTGATGCGTGGCCTAGAGAAGCCCAAGGACACCGGTTTTTTTAAATTGCTGACTTCGATTGGAAGATGTGCAAAGGAGTCGATTCCCCGCTAATTATACGGACAGAGATATAACATAATTGTTATCTACCGTCAGCGTTTTAATGTCGTTTACTGATGTTTAAGGTCGAAATTATATTATTTATTTAATTCTGCCATGTTATTAATTAGCGGTACCACTCATCTAACATTTTTACACTTACCCTGTTGTTAGTACACCTACTTGTTCACTAAACGATACAAATGTTGTCCGTAATTGTAATGAAATAAAAATTAAATAAGTGTAGTCAGTAATTATGCATAAAGTTATATCCCATTTATATCGTTATTAAATTCTAGCTGCTACGATGCAATGCACAAAAATGTTTAAGCGAACTTTCAGGTCAAGCATTTGTCATGAAGATGTACTATTGAGGAACGTAAACACTAAGATATCATTACGTATCGATGCCACACAGTATACTTTGTCTTCAAATAGCTTTAGTTGAACCACACATTTGTTGCTTAGTTTTAGAAAATGTACTAGATTCTGCAATAAAGTTTTGAATCCACACCTGATGTATGTACAAGTTTCTATTTATTCATTAACATCCTTCATGCTCTCCGACTGGGTCAAGAATATTTGCTATATATTTCAGGTATGTTGTTAGTACATCAAGATATTACTCGTTTTATATTCCCAACTTCTATTTTCATTTATAACATATATTCATCTTTGGGATAAGGATGTTGTTTTACCAATTTATGGTCTGCGGATCACTTCATTTATTAGTTACTTTGAAGTACTACCTTGTGGCAAATTTTCACCAAGATTAAGAGCCGTTCTAACTTAACAAAATGTCACCCTTGACCTTCAGAAGCACTTCCGGTTTTCTCAGAGACTCCACGATGGGAAGTTTGTGAGTGGAGGTGACCGCATATCTACACGCGAAAACCAAAGGTGAAAATTTATATTGGTTCCGCAGATACAATAATTTTCCCATGTTGACGCTTGACCTGCCCTTGTGCCAAACGCGTGTTTTACGTACATGTTAGAAAACAAATATTACCCTCATATACATCTGTCTTTCTTCCAAATTAACACAAATTCTTTTTTTAATTGAAATAAAATATGAATGAATTTATATACATTTGTAACCACGTATATATTGATATTGCCAGTTAATTTGAATTGGAATGAAACGTTAGCAAACCCTTTAGGTTCATTAACAAAAATCTTGCCATACCTCGAAATTCCTTGTAATTTAAGCATATATCCAGATTCATCTCAAAATATCTCAAAATCTCAACCAGGCAGTCTATTTTGAAAGAATTAATTTTTCTTTTCTTTTAAATCCACGACTTTATGTAGCACCTTACAATTAAATATCTTTTAACGTGAATATTGTTGTAAACAGTATGGAATCAAATGGAATGGTTTATAGTTTGTTGCAGAGGTATATACATACTGCTAAGGTAAGCAGAGGTGTATAAATACCAGCTTGGAAGCCGGAAGCAACGAAAGTGCTAATTTGCTGTCACCCTTCAAAACCAGCATCGTTAGGCTGCTAATATCACATCTACCGGGATCTATGAAGCATCTCCAGAAACATATTATTTTGAATATAATCGCATAATTATGTATTTTAATTTTATTAATGCGTAAAGTACGTTTCTTGTAAAGGTGTCTGCGTAACTAGTCACTGATAATGATGACTGATGAGGCCAATTTGTGATCCTTGTGTACATATATATATTCGGTTGCGGCTAATAAACCATGGTTCAATCATACACATGCAGCCATATGTAGTTTTTCATTGTGCAAATCCACGGTACGAAGTCAAGATGCTTTACAAATTTAGATTTACGCAACGCAAAAATACAAAGGTGGTGAATGTGAACGGGGAAGAGGCTGCATCTGTTCATAAATTCTCCCATACAGTTGAATGCACTGTCATTTGTTTATTACAATGCCATTGCCACGTACCACATTGGGTGCGCAAGTGAATGGCAATTGTATTCTTTGTCAAACATTTAGTACGGCGACGTAAGGTTTTATATAGAAATGTTTGGTTAAATAAATGTCTGGATGGCAGATTTCCGGTCAGCCATAAAATTATCCATGCGTACATTTACATTTATTCAATTGTATAGAATTGTATCTGTACCATAATTATCTTTCAATGACAAGAATTTTTTTAATTCAATTAATAATCCATCTACTACGATATCAAAATAGCTTCAATTTAATATTTTCTATGAATTTAAGCACCATCATCTCTCACCTATTCCATTAATGCTTGTAAAATTTCCATAAATTTATTAAAGGTAAATAGATGTACTTTTAAAACCTCAATAAGTTTATTTTGTAAGTTCATGTTTACATGAAAATATTGGTGATAAATTATTATGACTGACAGACTAGATCAGCATGTTTATAAAAACCGTCTATATTGCTAATGATTAAGTTTAACACAAGAGCTGCTTGAGACAGTAATTAGGTAATTACTACATCCACATTAGATCATTTTTATTTTCACCTTCCGCATACATACAAACAAAACGTACTTGGTCCACAAATTGACCACCATTATAAAAATATCTCCATTGTAGCCGACATATTAGTTTGTAAAAAATCGCATTATGCATAATAATATTGCAATTGCCAATTATCCGCATGTATTCAATATGATCTTCACTTTTACACAAGAATAAGAACTTGTATCATGCATTCCTTTTTGAAGTCCTACTTGACTTCACTACACGGACAAACTGGCAGGTGGATAAGTGTGTATAACGAAACGTCACTACTAGAACATCAGAATTATTATACTCACACATAATGCCCTTTGCATTGACAAGTAAACTATCCTCACACATTTTGGCAAATGAACACGCATGAAGAAGATACCACTACTCGCGCTGGACCGTACGCACCTATTAAACAACATAAAAATACGATCATGCAGGAAAATATATAGTGTCATGTTAGGCAAATGGGGTGTATCCTGTAATAATGGGACTGGCACTACAAAGTCGTGTAATACCGCTTTGTAGGTGATTGAATGTGTGATTTTGTTTTCATACTTTGTAGCAGCTCCCATCATCATCATCATCAGGTTTATCTCTTGTGTGTGATATTTGTTAACAATGGGGTTGTACACAGTAAGCGACGTGTAAGATCACTTTGTTTTACTGCTATATGCATTTTACATAGGGACGGCCTTACAACTTCTTCCAGCATCCTCGATTGTAGATCCTTTTAAAGTTATCCAAGCGTCATAAATTTTGTTTCTTGAGTGACGCAGCTTCTTATCTCTTCCCCGTAAACTGCTGAGGGCCATAGGCCATTGTTGTTGTTTCCAAGCATCCTTTGCTTCCACCTGAAAGCGTGGAGCACAACTTAATTGTCGATTTCCCTACTGAGATGCAGCCTGCCGCTTCAAAGACATTCTACTTGCCATTGGCTGTCGAAAAGTGGGTGGTGGTGTCGTCATGGCCGTCCATTGGCTCATGAATTTTCGCAAACTGACGAGGGAATGTTGCCGGACAAATGAAAATACCGGCATGTGTATTTTCTACATTTGTGCTTATACTCGCTGCAATTTATGACTTAAGGAAATTAGGTGACGACAGCGAAGCCGCGTGTGATGTGAGCCGAGTGAGTGTAGCTATAGTTTCAGCAATGGTAAGAAGATTTCGTTCGTGGTAAATCTAGCAACACAAAATGCTGAGTTTACATATATATAGAGGTGGAATATTTGGGAAACATTTTGACCATTGACCATTCATATATACCTGTAGTGTAGTTGCAAATAGAACATACAAAATAACAACAGAAATTCAGATACAAATCACAAAATTATAAAAGAGTACAACAGACGACAAACATTTAATTTGATTTATTGGTTTTACGCTGAAAATACTCAACAAAAGCTGATCTCCGAATCTATCTAACTCAATAATGTTTATTTGATCGTACAAATCGAGGGAAACGAAATGTCTATTAAAATCGTCTGTTACTTTCGACGGAGAATTTAAATTTGATAAAATTTTGCTGTATGCAAAAAATGTCAATACGCATTGTACAAAAGGGGTTTAAGTGTCGTTGTAACATGCTACGACTGATTCGTTACAAGGGAAAAATTATGCCCACCACGAGCAACTTCAAATTATTTTCTAATTCTGCAAAACAAGTTTAGTTCCAAACTACATGGATGAATCTCATCATCGTCAAATGTAAAAGGTCGTGAAACGCCATGATAAAATGAAAAAGAAAACAAGTTTACTGCAGTTTAAAATACATGCATGAGAATTCATCCATTTAAAATTAAAACTAATGCTGATAGTCTTTAGTTTGATTCACCTTGTGAGGTTATCAATGCATTATAGTTGCATTTGCGTAGTATCCTTATCACTTTTGCTAGATATTTATATATTTATGAACTTTTTTTAGGTTGCCATAAGCAAAGCAGTAACAATAATTACTTATAAATAAAAACACGTATTTGCAGCGAACAGCATACACAATAAACCGCAGTTACAAATATGTTCAAACTTTTTGCATCCTTCTCTGGGCGTGCGGTAGCAGGTGGATGCGTTTGGCAGATGTACCAACAACGTCTGGATAATTCACACCTCTACTTTCACGCTGGTTCCATATATACATTTTTATCATGTTGTTCGTCAATTGATATGCTAGACGGAGTAACTGTGGCTTCATGCTTCGTGTGTTTTGCCTCTTGTGATTTTCAGCAGAAAAAAGACAAAAATCAGTTTTTGCTACAGCAGCTGAAAACAAAATTTAAATCCAATTCCATTTTGAATGATACAAGTTATTCCAAATTGAGTTTGTATGAATGTTTGTTTTATTCATCAGTTCATCATGTGCATTATGCTCATTCAAAGAAACCAATAAAAAAAATTTGGGCTATTTGAACGAAAAGACAATTGACAGTAATAAAGTACATTATTAATTAGCATCATCATGAGGAACACCCAAGTATTAACATAAGCCATGGGGTAATTCAAATTCTCAGTTGGTTTCTTTCGTAACATACTAAGGTTTCTTTCGAAATCGGATTTTTTATAGTTTTGCTAGTACGTTGCATTTCGAATGAATGATGTAAGCTGCTCGTTTCATTACTGCTCATTTTATTAATCTCTCTACGAATATCAAGTTATTAGCTTGGAACGTTCATCCATCCCCAATTTGTACCTCTGAATAAAAGGATTTTAAAATCAAGAAATCATTGCCTTTTTACAAGCCAAGGTTTAGAATGAGCCTACTGTTTTCTTCTCTGTTTATCCACTGAAAATGCCATTGTAGCTACGAAGCCACAGGAATAATAATGAATTTCAAGACGCCTCCACTGAAAATGCTATATATTAATAGAAGCATAACTACGATTTCCCTTTTCTAACACGACGTGTTATTGTATCATACCATACCATAAGTATATGATTATAATGTAGCGACGACAACGACGACGGGTTGAATACGATGACAAAGGCAAAAAGAATCAAATCAAAGGGAAACTCGGTTTCTCTTTCCCTAGACTTGGAGGAAAAATTACTTCACGTAACTAAAGGGGAATCTCATCATCGTTTATACCAGCTTTTTGTTCTATTGTTGTAAACGGCACTATACATGCCACCATTATCACCTCACCACTCTCTGCACTACCATACCAACCAACCACCGCCACCGTCTTCTTCTTCACTTCACTCACACACTCACAAGCTCCAACCTTTTCGTCGTTACCTCTTTCGCAAAGCAATGCCATATCAAAAGCAAAGCTCTCTTATGGTCGTCGTCGTGGTCTGGTCGCTGTGTCGTTGTTGTCGTGAGGGATACAATTTTCTAAAGGGAAAAACAGTTTCATTTCATAAGAGGCAACTCTCTGTGAACACACTCTCTTCTCCCAAGTCAATCGTGTATATATGGGAACAGGCGTGTGGCGGCGGTGGTAATAATAACACTAAAACAGCATCATCGCCATCCACATATCAGCAAACTCGGCTGGTTCTCTCTTCTCTCGTCGTCTTCTTTCCCATTGGCAAAGACTTTGCTTTTAAGCTGCTTGCAAGTTGCAAACTCCGTTGTTGCCTTGTCTACCACCGCCGCCGCTACTATTGACTGTTGTTGTATGTGTTAAGTAAGTGGAATATGGAATGAATATGGTGTATGGCTGCTGGTGTGGGCTAAATGGAGTGCTGTTGATGATGATGACGATGACGATGATAATAATAATGATAATGATACTTGGGTAAAGGTAGAGAGGTAGATAGAGAGAGACCAAGTGGTGGTGGCCTGTATGAAGATGGGATATTATACGTGTGATGCGCTGCTTATGGCATGGCAGAAGGAGAAGTAGCTTTATTTAGCTTGCCTCAATGGTATTGGTTGCTAAATGTAGTGAAGTGGTAGTAGTAAGTAAGTAAGTAGGAGAGCAGCAGTAGTGGTGGTGGTGGTGGTAGTAAGTGGCAATGGCAAGTGGTGCATATTGCATATGTACTGCTACTGCACGGCAACGGCAACGAAACCGACAAGACCCACAGACAGAGAGAGAGAGAGACGTGTATATAATGTGAAATGTGTGTACAAAGTAAAGCAATGGGAAACGGAATTGGGCTTGCTGTAAAGGCTGCTTGCTGGTGCTGCTTCTAGAATGCTTACGTTACGTATGCCTCTTGTTGTGGTGGTGGTGGTGTGTGTGATGATGATGTGAAGTGAGTGCTTGCTGCTGCTGCTGCTGAGGCTTTGGCTTTGCTCGTTGTGTGCTGGTGCTTTAAGTTGTATTATAAAGGAGACGGAATTTAGCCCACAGCCCAATAGTTCTCCATTCACTTTGCATTGTGCACACACTGCTCAGTTTTGATTCGGGATTTTTTAGTGACCGGAGCCTGACCCTTGGTAATTTTCACTTTGCGAGACTTGTCATCTTTCCAAGGTAAGCCTGTGAGAAAATTTCTGAAATTCATCCTTTCAGTTTGTAGATATTTTGATGTTTGTGCGAGCACTTTTTCCCATTTGAGTACGTGCAAAATTGAGCCGAGTCGAGAGACTCAAATGCAGAGTGTTTTTTCACATTGTTTTCGCTTATTAGCGAGTGACATGGCTGGACAAGGGTTGAAAGTGCGGTGTAACCCCTTCAGCCGGCTTATCTGCCGTTTCTTTCCTTTATTTTTGCAAATTTGCAAAAAAAATTGTCGGCGAGTGTGTGTGCTCTTCGCACAGGCAAAAGTGTGAGTGATGGGGCAGGAGTGGCCAAACCACACTTGGGCAGACGTTTCATTTAACACAGGATTTTGACTCAAGTTGCGAGTTTAGGGGGGAAATTGGTGTCAATTGATAGGGAATATCGTTCTTAACA
>JAHZNE010005771.1:0-15985 GCA_027744055.1 Callyntrura sp. NNG-2020
GCAACATACTTAACTTTGCGTAGTCATGTTTACATATTTCCACTTGTAACAATTTTGCTCTGCTTCAATTTTTCAAATAGTCTCAACGTTAAATGAGGGACCATGTACCATCCAGATTAGTATATAACATCCTTGGGTTTAATGCTGTAAGTAGTTTATGCGATCAATATGTTTGTATGTCAGCATGTCCATCTGTCGGTCTGTATCGTGAGAATTATGGGAAACTTCCAGTCCCCACATATGTAAATGCACAAAAAAATTGTAAAGAAAAATGTTTTCGAAGTACATGCTGTCCCTACTTTCTCCCGGTGAATTACACCGTTCATCAGCACAAGATGACGCAAAGTCACAATTTTGCGTCAATGAAGCCGATCCTTTTTATTTTGGTTATCATCACGAACATCAAATCATGTCATGCCTAAATGTACCCGATACAGTCGACCTGATAGACCATGTGGATTCGAGGGACTGCAGTCTGGTCTATCAGGTCGTAACACTTTCTTGTCAGAGTTCATAATGCTACGTTTGTATTGAAAACCTTAAGACTTCCTTATACTGGCACTAAAGAGAGAATTTCGTGTGATATTTTTGTAAAAATGCAATTATTGTATTTTGGCATAGTATAGTAATATGTATAAGGATCTATTTGTGGCGTCAATAGAAAATGGATGCCAATTGTAAGACAATGCATTATTTCTTCCCTTTTTTACTCCCACTCTTTTTCCTCTTTTTATTTTTTTTCTGATCGGTAGATTGGAGACCTCTTGTCCAGATAGTAAATGTGTCGAATCAAATAAACGCCAGACGGTGGTTAGTGGTTAACGGCGGGTACCCTAGCACTAGTGTGTATTCATTGTTGATGTAAT
Organism: Callyntrura sp. NNG-2020; assembly: GCA_027744055.1. Taxonomy (NCBI): domain Eukaryota; kingdom Metazoa; phylum Arthropoda; class Collembola; order Entomobryomorpha; family Paronellidae; genus Callyntrura; species Callyntrura sp. NNG-2020. Next base: position 867 of record JAHZNE010005771.1, read on the forward strand.
GCACAATGCACAACATCGATTCACATAAAAAAACGGAAAGACAGATGAAAAAGAAAAGCTGTTAGAGGTTACATTTTAGCTTGAAGATGTGGTTTGGATTGACAGAGCGGTAGCGATGAAAATCATTCATGGCGTGACTTGTGTTGTGTCGTGCCTTGTTTCGATGATAAAACCCATTTGTTGGAACCAGCAGAAAAAATACTGCGGCACTCTGACGTATACATTTCCGAACATTAGGAATACCTATAAGTTTTGTGCTTGTCTATGCCTTTTTCCCTTGTAACATCTTTGTTGCCGTGCTGGGCTGACGCATTTATGAAGACCTAGAAAGAAATCAGAGAAGACTGCTGAACAGAGAGAGGGAGAGAGAGAGAGAAAGGAACGAGACAGAGACGAAAGGAGAAAGAGATGAAAAGAAAATGAAAAGATTAGGCACAACTTTTGCCTTCCAGTACTAAAAGCTTGTTTGCCCGTGTCTTTACAGCGCTCGGAGGAAGACAAAGGTGGCAATCAGATGAATGATGAGTTGAAGCTGGCAAAATTAAAGATTAAAAAGTGTGCTTTTCCTATAAAGTGCCAAGAAGTCAGAGCCTGTGTGCATATACACGTATGTGTGAAGTGTATAAAGAAAGATACCTCGCGTGTATATTTTATTTACAAGGAAAGGAAGCGTGCAGCAGCAGCAGCAGTAGAATTCCGCCGTGCGTTACAAAAATTTATGAACTAAAAGGACTCTTGTGTTGAATGTAAGAGAAAATTGCTTCAGGGTAAATGTGCATGTGCGTTCATAAGAATTAAGGATACGATAATATATTTATTTATTTGTCTTTTACTGTAGCGGTCTGCCCATGCAATTTTTCTTTCATGCTGTTTGACAGTCACAAAAATATAAGTCTCGTCAGTCTATCGTAATCATCATAAAAACCGCACCCTACCTCCAACATCAACATGTCTTGTTCTTATAAATACGCCTCTCCGTCGTGGAGTAAGAGCTGTCTACTCTGGATTGAATTTTTAAAAGCATAAAATGTTCGTGAGAGCCCAGCTGATGGGACTGGATGGTCGTCGTCATCAGAGAAAAAAGAAACTGAAACATCGTGAAGGACATATTTCTTCATTGAGCAATTTAGCATAAGATCCGTAACGTTTAATAACGATTGCACGCTATGTTGTTGTCATGTGCCTGCCTATTCTGTGATGATAAGGATTGATGTACGAAACTAACATAATCGTGCGGTATAGTGTACGAGAAGCAGCATATACTAAGATGTTGTATGCCTTTACAACTAACAACTAACTGTAACTTTATACTTTTTTAATAAAATGGTATTCATATGTCGTATTAACCTAACCAAAATAGCAACATAGGCATTTAATTGTGAATATGCATGATTAAAATGGTAAACTAAAAGGAGTCTAGTTTCCAAGGTTCTCAAGACCTACCCATGTTTTTAAGTAGACTGCATCCGCTTCAAAAGTACGTTTTGGCTGGACTGGTTTCAAAAACATTTCATACATTTCAAACATTGAGTTTGCGAGCGATGGCAAGTTTGTCTGTATGTGACTTGATATTAGGTGGTTTTGAAAATTTTGGATTTTCTGTTGAAACTTTACACTTAAAATTATGTTATATGATGTCACTTGAGATCATATTTACAATTATTAGTCGTTTTGCTTCCGTCTAGATGCACAAACTGAAGTTGTACGAAAGACCTCTGATACAGGAAGCAAAATATAAACTTGAAACGAGTGAATACGACGAGTTGTTGTGATACGCAGCTTGGACGATATCGGGTTACTGTTGATGCCCCTTCTCCCCTCTCACCACTAATGTTACCCTGACAATAACGACTGGGACAGTAGTAGCTTGGGCTCGCAGAGGCTATTTATATTTCATGGTAAGAGGAACATGCGACATGGAGAATTTAAACTTACCCAAAAGAAATCTTTGTTGAATCCAGGAATCCGTCTATGAGAGGCTCCCACTTGCTCAACAAACTGAATGAAAGCATCCGGATTGTCTAGCGTGCTAATCGCATTGTGCAAAGTGTTCATGACCATGGAAGCGTGCTCCGCCAGCTCCAAACTCTCCTGCTGCTCTTCCTTTGTCCGAGCACTAGAGAACTTTTCAAAGAGATTGAGGATGTCGCTGTGTTCTTCAAATAGTCTACGAGAAAAACAGAAAATATAAAAGATTGAGATAGAAAGGGGAGATAGTAGGAGATGCACAAACCGAGAGTGAAAAATCTACACGGTTGCAGTAGTGTTGTGTTGGATATGAATGATGTTATGATATGAACGATATGTATGATAAACCATGCAATATGACATGAAAAGAAATGAAGAGGTGCAGCAGGACACAGAATGAGGGGAAAGCAGACAACATAATGGCTATACACAGTCGCTTGTTTCTAGAAGAGAAGAAGGAGGCGATACAACTATTTTATTATTGTTATTATGATTATTTTGTCAGAGGAGGGCTACATTCCACTTTTTATGACGACGCCGCACTGTATAATATTTTCCAGGGTACTTTCACTTTCTTTCGTTTTCCCAGATTCATTTCAGATTTTTCACACTGGATGACGACTTAGATGACGGTGAAATAAAATGGCACAAAAAGGATTATAAATCTCTCACGCCATCATTTTTGTACCCCGAGAGAAATTTATACTTCACTTTGCAAGGGTTAAGTGGGGGATACGATGATGGATTATTTGTATGGATGTATATAGTACGTAATTTATTGTTTCATAAATTATTCAGCAGTGGGTATACTGCGATTTGGCGACAGAAATTATTTGACATCTCAATTACTGGTACAAACAAACGCATTAAAACCGCACAATATGCTTAAAGAAAAGAATGCTGCGTTGGAAGTTGTAGTTATATCCAGTCAAGCTGTTTTTTTATACTGCGCTGCCTGCCGGAGGCAGGGATACGCACGATGATGATGATACCAAATTATAAATGTGCTTGGAAACTGAATATTCCCCCTTCCTTTCATTTACAGCAGGGCAAGAGGAGTGCTTTAGTGTCTACATTGTTTCTGCTTTCTCTAAGCATTATTTACATTGTTGTTTCGGTTGACACAAATTGTTGGGAAGTGTACGTGAACATTCACCTTTTCTTGATGTCACGTTTTCAAGTACCTCTCAAACTGCATTGTAAAAGTAACGTATAGCGTACATCACTAATAGGGTATGCTAGACAAGATATACGCATATATCAATGAGTATCTGCACTTTCTCTTTTCCTAATATCGGTGGAGGACTGGGGAGAAAGTTGCTATCAGAAAAAATAATCTTTTCTCGTTGGAATCAAACCAAGTGAGACATGATGGCATATACTAGTTAATGCTGTTTTAATACCGATACCACTTATATTTTCTCGGGGAAAGTACAAGCTATCCGCTTATTTTCAAAAATTGGTTGTAGAGTAGAGAGAACGGGAAAGCTTCACTGTTACCCGATACACAACATCTTTCGCCGAAATGGGGGATAAGGCAGAACAGTGATTGGTTCTAGATTAGAAGAAGTGAAAGGGAGAGAAAAAGTTGAATGACGAAAAGGCATTAGATTACATGTCAGTCTTTTAATGGTTTTCCTTCCTAAAACAGTTGGTCCTGCTGATGTCCTATTTTGCATACAAACAAGTTAGGGCGCTGAGCGTGACGTTTTGAAAGAAATATGGAAATTAGACGATGATGGTGAACACAAAATGTGTTCGGTTACTGATGCAAAGGGATATGTTCATTACTTTCCCCTCTGCACTCTCTTTCGTTTTTTTGGGTTGCAACGGGAAAATCAAATGCCTACATACATACCTTCAAAGAACAAGCATATGTTATGGTGACTCGGCTTCCTCCCTGGCTAGTGTTTTCTCCTGTACACAGACTATACTCAGAACGACGCCGGCGGAGAAAGGAGCTAGCCGATGAAGCAACTTTGTCTTGAGGACGTACCCAAAATGGAAAAATAATAGGGTAAAAAGACATGACAGATGCATGTAAATGTATGCAGACGTACATTAAAACGAAGAAGGAGTTATTTTGTACAAGTTTACGGTAAATAGAGAGCACTACATGGTCACGTACGTCGCGTACATTTCCTGTGTGCATATAAGTATGCATCTTTAATGTACGCCATTTTCACTTTTCAGCCAAGTTTCTTTCATATTAATTGAAACTTAGTGTCCTTCTCATTTACATGCATATTTAAACGAAATTTAACGAGTTTAGTAATGTGTCAGAAAACCAGCAGATATCAAAGATCCATCCATAATACTATTCCTGTATTACTACAATGTTGTGCAAGTCGTGTCGGGGACTCGTTTTGCTTACTTCAAAAGTATTACTGGAGAAGTCAAAGAGAACCACAACAAGGAAGGTTCTTTCCTATTTCGGATTGAAACAACCTTGTAAAGAGCATTGTCCTTTGTCGATGTACGATTATATTTTACTCATGTCAAAGACTGTATGCTCACGCAACTGGGACACTATCGCTTCTATCTATACGTGTACTATGTACCCACTACCCACCCTTCGAGTACATGGTAGCTTTATAGCTTAAACGAAACGCTAAAGAAAAAATCATCAGTGCTAACAAGCTATGCTCAATCAGCAGGAAATTAAACGGACTTAATTTCCATGATTTTTTGTCGCTTTCAACTTTCAAAGTTTCAGGGGGTACCGGATGCTCCAAACCCATCTCGAAATACTTACCACCAAGACACACCGATATTACCCATGTGTAATTTCAACAAACAGGTACATGCCTTTTAAAAGATACTTTTATTTCAACTTGAACTGAACTGTCTGCTCGCTCCAGAATTCAAATCGTAGTCGTCGTACAGCTGTGCATATTCCGAAAATATTATAGCGCACTCGATTCGATTAGTTTCTGAAAGAAAAAAAATCAGCCTTCGTCCATGAAATATGGAATGTCTGTGTCAAGTCCTGTCCCTTTATAGTTCTTAGTACAGCCATTTTATGTATTTTTCCGGTAGGCAGCTGCTACACTACAGATACACAGAATACTACAGAGATTCCCTTGTAGCAAGAGTACGTGAAGTACTAAAGTTGCCAGTTAGTCTGAAAGTCCGTGAGTCTCTTGACACCTCTAACAATGTCTCTATTTATTTATACTATCACCAACAGGTCACCATAATATTATTTGAAAACTCTGTCCTTGTTTTGTATTATATTTGTATTGCGACTGTAAATATAAATGTTTAGTACTTGGGAGCATCATAGTCGGGAATGCTGACCAAACATGCTAGGCTAGCTTAAAAGGCTTCAACCTTCAAACTCTTTTATGACTGCCCTGGGACAACAGACACTGAGTCTTGCTGACAGGATAATGTTAAAAATGGCTCTCAATGTTCCCCAGGACGCATCATCCTCCAAAACAGTAAAGGTAAAACTTTATTTGTTTATGTTATAGTCGCACACCATCTTGCGAGATAAATCGGTTTATGTGCCTACGAAAGCTGTCGTGAGCAAAATGTCTGCACATATGCTATTTCAATTTTTCTCTACATCATCACCTACTGTTGTTCTCCCCCCGCCCCCATCTCTCCTTTTGTCGACGAAGCAGAGAGAGAGAGAGAGAGAGTATTTAAGTTTCATTTCGCAGCATTACACATTATAATCCCTTTTCTTTCATTTTCCAAAGGAATATACAGCACAGCGCGTTGCGCTATAAATTGATGCGAGCAAAACATTACGATGCTAACTGCTGTGGCCAAATAAAAGAATTTTAACGCCAAAAGCCATGTCGGAGAGCCATTCCGAACACCTGTATTGTTTATTTATGGATTGTTAAAGTTTTCATTCCTTTACTGCCCACCATTACAATACAACTACTACTGCCACTGCTTACATATCTATTGACTTGGTATATATTTTTCTCATTCTGCCGGGGCTGAAAATCACATAATAGGAAAGTAAATCGCAAAATGTCCTATTTTTGCCACACTCACTATCACTACCACCAACCACCTCTACTAGAAACGGCGACGACGACGTCGACGACAACGACATAAACTTAAAAGCCATATTAGAAAACTGCAGGGCGTAAATTGGATTCGTGAATGCTGGTTCCTCGTTTATGAAGTTGTTTGGAGAGAAAGACAGGAAGAAATAAAACACAATACAGGTAATACAATACACTCTTCCCAGCAAGGAAGGAGGGGTGGACAGGACAGGCGCAATAAATGGAAAAGTAAAAGTGTCCACTAAACTAAAAGGAAATAGTTCTTACCATCATCAACAAAGAATAGGCAAGTTCTTTCGAGATGAGCGTGGGGGTATCAAACGTCGACAGCCACACACAGCAGTGGGACGAGAGGGGGGGGAGGGAAAGAAAGAGGGAAGAGAGAGAGAGAGAGAGAGAGGCAGAGAGGAAACAGCAGTACAAAAGAAAACAAAGTTATAACGCAATGATTGCTTGACATTCTTCCATTATAGAACTGCATGAGCTTTTTATTGGGTCACAAAAGTCGGTATGTGGTGTACTAAAATTACACGCGGAAAATGAGGATACAATCCATAAATCCAACTTCTTCTCTTTTTTTACTTTCTTCCGGCTACATGGAGAGTCGTCCAAGCAGCAGTTTAGTCAAGTTAGCGTGACGTAAACGCAAACCAAGCAGCAACACACTTGAAAGTGACGAAAAAGGGAGAACTTTGTGTAGAAAATGCTGCACGAATGTGTTCGTAATGGATTTGATCAATATACCAGGGAAACAGAGTAAATTCGAAGAATTATCTGGAGGTTTTAAGAACCCCACAGGTTTCCTACAGTCTCTACCTTGCCTTGCACGGAAATAAGAAAACTAGTAGTAGTATAGTAGAGTACAAGGGCGTCAAGGGAACATTGTGCGATGGAAGGAATTTCTGATAATTTCTTTTATATTTTTGTGTAGAAAAAATCTTCGTCCATGGACTAATAAAGTTTCTTACGGGTTGGGTAAATGTAAAACAAGTGGAATATGACCTTGGTCAACCAATAGACTTATATATTAAATAATAGAGCACGGTTATCTTTCGTTTAGTCAGTCTCCAGATGACACCGTATCTATATTGGTAAAGGTTATATAACCTGTTCAGTAGTATTAACGTGGGCTTATTGCCTGTGTTGGATTCCCCGGATTTCCCATTTCTTTCACCACCTTTTGGTCAAACTTGGTACAATTTTACCCGGTATATGTATACCAAATTTGAACGTTTTGGACCAAAGCTTTAGTGTTTATTAACCGTATCTAATATAGTGTATAGTCAGTTGTATTGTCTACTAATAGGACAGTGGGCTATGTCAAGTCAATATATACTCTTTGTATAAATGTTTCTATTCTATTCTATTTTTAACCACAACGAGTCTACTGTAGAAAATTCCTTCCAATAGGGATATCTCCTCAAAGTTATTAGCAAACCAACATCGTTAGCCCTCATAAGTGGGTACAGGGTCCAACCAATTTGACAGACTTTACATAATTGCACAACTACTAACGGTATGCCGTTGAGTTTATTTGGTTAAACTTTAAAAAAATGGTTGGCCCCTTGGCGTTGGCCTTATATTCCATCTACAAACTTGAAGAATAATTACTTGATATACTTGACTTGGAGTGGTCATTGCTTTATATATTAAATTTATTAAATACAAATTTTGCAGCGATTTGAGACACCGCGCAACATATTCGAATTTCATGAATTTAGTTAATCACGTCAATACTTTCCCGCATGCGATTCGTACGGCCATTTAACTAGAGCTACACAGCGGAATATGATTTTGTAATTAAAACTTGCAAGATTAACTTTCCAAGAACAATCATCAACGGCACAGCATCCAGCATTTACAATCTAAACAAGGATAAAGTTTTATTGAAAAGGGAAATTACAGAAATTGCTATAAACACTACAGGTATTTTTCCAAAAGTCTTATTAGTGCGGACTAGAACATAAGTTACAGCTAAAAGTCATAAAATTAAGGAATATTGCATTGTTCGTCACACTTGCATGAGTGAAAATGAAATCTAGCGGCGAGACCAAGGAGGAACCAAGCCTTACTGGCCGTGGAGGTTTCAGAAGTAAAAAAAATCCATTAGCGATTGCATGCATGGTAATTTGTAATAATAAGCGTTTAAGTTTGGTACTTCTCCCAAAAATAATGTCATACAAAGGCTGCTTCTGAAAATTTTAATGGGCACACGCGATACAACTGAAGTGCAAGAGCACCCACATATGAAATATCGACCGTATGTACATACAGAAGTACACTGTTTATGTATAGCCATGAAATTTTACTGTCACTTCAACTGGTTTGGACTCTTATTTCCCAATCGCCATCGTCAAGTTCATCGTTTACGTGTGTGTGTGTGTGTATGTGTGTTTATGACAGAACAGCTAGTTTTATGTGATTTCAAGGAACCTTCTCATTTCTCTCACTCTGCGCCTTCCTTGCTAGAGTTTCATTTCATCGTCGTCGTAGGTGGCGCCAGTTTTATGAGAACATTAAAACGGAGAAAAAACTTTATGAGCAGTTTCAATCCTCGGCAAATGGCAAACTTTTATGTTACGTTTTAATGGAATGCCACGAAAAGAAATCAAAATAAATAAATAGCGTCCAAACAAGCCAGCAGCGTTGGCAGAGACTCGTCGTAATTGGCTTTGATTATGAAACGTAATATTAAATGATAAAAAAGCAACGTTCAGCGTATGTACTGCGTAAACAAACTACAAAAGATAAAAGCAGCAGCAAGTCGGACAGATTATATGTTATACACAAGTGATTTCACTCACAAAAAGGAAATGGCCAGCAGCTGGTAATTTGTAAATGTCTTTTTATCCCCCTGTCATGTAAACGCTACTCGAAAGTTGTTTATGCTTTCTCAGACACACACACACATACACACACAAGTCAGGTTTTTCATACTTTGTTTTTCCTTTGAATCAAACTAAAATTTTGCTTTTGTTCCATAAAACAAACTGTTAGAGTCTGCACAAACTATCTGTGTATGCGCGCACACACAAGTAAATATACAACCTTACGACGACGACGGATGAATTAGTAACAATCTGACTCGAACTCCCTTTGTAAAGTCCCTAAATTGACAACTCTATACATATGCACCTAATTCTACATAGACCTCTGCATTTTTTCCTTCACTCCAGAGCCCGTGAAACGTTTATTATCAAAGTAGACATACGAATAGACAATATTAAATAGACTAACATAAATATGATATACAATGCTCGTCTTCATTATTTATTCAACAAAAGCTAAACAGTTTTAATTCAATGTGCCCAGTAGAATACAACATCAAACTCTAAAAGCAGCATCATCGCCCAGTTTTCTCTCCCAAACTTTTGACGCTACTTTCACTGGTCAAACCCTGCAAATGACATTTGATAAAAGGTTAAATACTGGTGAACACGAGTACGACGATGACCTCGCAACATAATGCAAATGTGGAAATGTTCAATAACTATACGTACTCTCTCTGTGTACATTCTCCATTCCTTAATTCCGTCGAAAGCAACTATAGCTTATGATGGGATATAGGAAACTGTTTTACTTTACCATTTTTCCTTTTGTCCATTTACTAAAGACGAGGCAGAACGGTACAACAGGACGGTATATCAACTCGCACATACAACACAATACGAATTTGTCTATATTCTCTCTAGCAGTCCGAAAAAGTTGGCTAACGGGCCAGTCATAGCACCTCTTTAGCAATAAACAAAAGGTTTATGAACACCGTTTCCGTTCGATTTCACTTTTGTCATGTGCTGTGCTGTTTTCTGAATTAAAGCAAAATGAACGTTGGCGATTCTGTAATTTTTGTTGCTTTATTGGTACATACATAGCATACCAAACTAGCCCAAGCATATGTGTACGTGTGTACCTATCTATCTCCTAATAAAATCATAATAACAATCATTTTCTCCCTATTGAAAGAGCATATATCCGAATGTGCTGTTTTATACTCTTTTTGATGGTTGTCCCTTTATCCGGTAGCAGCCGTGGCAGCTAATAATAAACCTCAACGTGGTTTTGATAAGCGGACTACCTATTAACTTTCATGCTTATTATACTTTCCTTATTTTGCTCGAGTGTCCCTTTCAATACATGTATTACTCATTTATCCATAAATTCACGTAGGAATCGACTTTTCTCCCTTTTGATCTACGACAGATTCAACTTGAGTCGAGTATTATTATTGTTACGTTCTACCTAGTTTGTTTATAGGTCGTAATACCAGTTGTACAATTGTCCCGCTTTGTATTCCATATATTTTAACTTATTCCCGGAAAAGTTGAAATACAAACTAAACATACCTAAAACCTTGTTAACAAGTACGTATCCCATTTGTACGTATAACCTTACACTCCAACTCAATTCACGTCATCATCATTGATTGTCGTCAGCATCATATAGGGGATATTGTGAGTTATAAAGGGCATTTATATCCCGGAAAATATCTATAATAAAAATATTACTCCTGTATACCTATATACAACATAAGTAGCTCCCACACCTCGGCTTATTTATTAAAACTAACTGGTACTATATTCCCCGCTTCCAGGAACGACTTTCTAGCGAGGGCACATTGTAATCGGTTTTGTCGCACACTCAGGTAAAGGAACACTGCCAAGAAAGGAATACTTCTGATCCGATATAATGACAACGATTTATAAAGCTGTGCGAACACAACATTTCATTATCAAGGAGCATTATTCCTTGTTTTCTTGCAAAGATTTTTCCTTGCGTCATCACCCTTAGAGCTTTTATGTAAGTGCTCTAACAAGTAAGTCATCACCATCACTATCACAACAACAAGCATAGTATAAAAGCGTGACTGCCCACACACATACTTCATTTCATTTTCCTGATGATAATAACGATAATAAAGTCCCTAAATATCCTTGAATGTATGCACGCATATTGAGCAGTTATTATTATTATTATTATTATTTTATCATTATTATTTCACAAATACTACCCACTAAACAGAAAATTTCCTTTTCTCTTTTCTCAAACTGATACCTTTCTCTACGTCAACAAGCACGACTAGCAAGACTAGTTGTGTTGTTTCTAGGCGAAGTGAATGGAATGGAAGTCTGTGTGACGCGGACGGTATTTGGCTTTCAGCAATAGCAACTTCTGCTACCATTCCCGTTCCCCTACCGGTTCAAAAGTTTTTTTTTCTCTTCTTTTGATGATACTTTCATGTTACTTTTAGAAATACTCGTTTTGGCTCTTCTATTTTTCGTTGCTATCTTTATAGTCAAAGTCCTTTTTTTTCTTAGTATTAGAGAGAAAAAATTGGAGTCTTTCTTCCAGTTTCCTGTGTGTGTGTAGTTTTTGTTCTTTTATATTACGATACTGTTCATCATATCGTCGTCATTAGAAAGAGCACTACAGCCGAGGTGGACCCTACTCTAGGATGGCATGCATAACCAAGCTTATAGAGAGAGAGAGAGAGAGAGAGAGAAAAGAGGGAGAAAGAAAGAAAGAAAAAATTCCAACAAGAAGTGAAGTTACCACAAAGAAGCCGTTTCCATTTCTACCATTCCTATTATTAGGCAGTATTCTTTTCTTTGTCATAGTCATTGCACACTATCATGTGCTGGAATTTAATTATTGTTCTCGTCTCACAGATTTATGAACAAGAGCATGAGCATATTATATAAATAAGCAGCACATAAAAATATATTACGAAATAATATGATGTATATAAGTATATAAATATTGTTTTCAAGTAACTCAACGAAAAAATTCAAGGAGAAAGCATAACGCACAAGTTGATGCTATTCCTTTCTGCTTTCACTGCGCCTTGTTTCTCTCCTTTCTTTATATTTATTTTCATCGTTAGTTATGTTAGACAGGTACACAGCATTCTTGAATAAAGATTCCCCTTCGTTTACCACATATCCGAAGGCTACAAACATTGTCTCGTTTTGTGCTTAAATGTATCCTCTGAAAACAGAAATACACACACATATGTATTCCTGCTGACGTATACAAAATGACCCAGTGGAACACCACGTTACCAATTCGAGCGAACGAAGAATATCAAATATACTTTCCTATGGCATGTGCGACAATTGGATTTTGGCAGTTGGGGCTCTGGAAATTGAGACTGTGGCAAAATGGATAGACTCACGGCAATATTACACGCTCCACTATTTGTACGTCTCTGGCGCTTCACCTGAAACTGTTCCTACTGGTAGTAGTAGTAGTATGTATATCAATTTTTGTGTATTTTTATGACGCATAAATAGTTAATATTGCCTTCAGAGTCACTCTTTTTTCCCTACCAGTGCCCTGTCACCACTATGAAATGTTGGTAGTGCCTCATAGAATGACACTCTTTGTACCTGTTTCCGCGACGCTGCATATACAATGCACCCCGAAAAAGCATTCACCAGTACACCATAAATAATACGTGTCATACGGAAAACGACAACAAGTAGTAAGAAACATCGTCCGCTTTAATGGGGAATACTTGTGCGACAGTCCCTTTTTTACTTGTATTATTACAGTTGTAGGAAAAGCTATTTCGTTTTCTATCTTCGAGAACAGTTAAAGATAAAGGAGTGTATTCCCCTGTCTCCCCTGCTCTTATTACTATAACCTTTTGGTGATGGCATGCATGTATGACAGACATTCTGAGAAAATTGGGAATGCCCTTCATCATCCGTATTTGCAACAAGCTCGCAGCACACCGTATCATCACGGCATATCTATTCAGCCCCAACACGAAAGTCAATAGGAAACATTTATTCGTTCATTGCCCTTTCCCCCGAAAAGAAAGCATTGTAACTAGGTAGGCACTATCTTTCCCTTTCCAGTTTTCATCCCTGAAAGAACCAATAACGTTAGAGGTTGGGACACAAAGACAGTTATAGAGTGGAGGAACAAAAGAGAAGCCATTCGTCAGCTTAATCGCTCACACGTAGTGTTTAGAAATAATCTCTGTACGCGATTTCGTAGTCGTACGGCGAACAGCAATTTACGTTTAAAAGGGACTCAAAACTCAAGGAGCCTCGTAAACCAATATATCTTGTAGAGAAAATAGATAAGAAAGGCTTTGTGGAAATTGCGTTTCCTTTTTATTTTAAAATCCGGGATAATGCTAGTAAAATGGTCTAACGAGTGCAGTCAGAGACGGGTGGAAACGCCCAACACGCAACGCATTAAATGTTACGGATGAATTACGATATGGCTCTCGACGGAGGGGTAAATGGGTAATGTGACAGTTTAGATTTAAACTGCGTAATACAAAAATCCCTTGTGTGACGACGGTGGAAAATACGGAACATTTTTACGGGCCTGAAAAAATGGAACGAAAAATCTAAATCTGCATTTAAAACACTTTTATTTACGCCGTTTCTCCTTCAGAAATTTTTTGTGCCGAAAAAATTAATACAAACAAAGGTAAACCCAAAGATAAACTTATGGTGCACTACGAAAAGTCCCCGTGCTATCTCTGCTAATATGAACATTTTTAGAAATATGAACTATCATGTAGTTTATTACGGGATACATTTTATTATCAGTCCTGCTGGGGTAGTGGTAGGTATAGGGATAGTAGGCAGAACTTGCCAATTTTTGTTAGTTCAATTTTCCCTCTACGCAATAAAGTAATGCCGAAAAAACCATCTATCCTGGTGTATTCAAGTCCACATACATACGTGCTTGAGTTACTTACTGGTCCATTGGGACTTTTTATGAAATCTTGTTTGCCCAGCTCAACCACCTATACCTAATTTCCTCTTATCTTGATACCGCACCACTACCAACGCTCCTCTACAGCTACTACGGCTGCCAAGAGAATAGACAAAAACAAGCCAACGTAGCTAACCAACCGAGCGGCCAACAACTAGAACTTTCTTTGGAAAATAAATACTACGTATGTGTGTCCGTTTGTAGTTGTCCACGTTTCCGTCGAGTAGTTATTATTATAGTAATCAAAGAGCAAGACACGCGCAAGGTAAAAAAACTCTCTCTATTCCTCATATTTATATCAGCCTGAAGAGTATTATGAAGAGATAACAATAAAATGCGTCTACTCAATCTATCCTCCAAAAAACTACCAAACACGCCAACTCTTACATTCAACTAACAAGGTAAATCAGATGGTGGTTTGTGTGATTGGAGTTTGATTCCCACCGATTGGTGTAAACTCGGGGACTTGAAAATAAAGATTTTTTTGAATTATGAAAATTCATGTTAGATTTAAAACTGTATTTAGGCTTAAATGACTGCAGTCGAGTTAATGATATTTTGGCAAAATATATAACAGTTTTAAATCTTGATACTATGATTGTTTAACTATGCGATTGATGGCAATGTAGAGTTAGTAATAATTAACCTATATTTTTCAAGTGAAATTCATCGTTAGAATTATTTAAATAGTATATTTAACAACTATTTTATATCTTTTTGCGTACAATGTTTTGTAAAACTACTTGTCGCACAAGTTCAAATTAGATATTTTGGGAAATTCGGTTTCAAAGTAGAAAATCAACCCATAAATTAATTGGGGTGAATTTTTTCTTCGTTGAAACCATGCAACAATTTATTAAGCGTAATAAAGCCTTATTCTAAGGACAAATAAATAGAAAACCCTACAAATAGCCCGCTTTACTGAATTTTTATTCATTAAATAATTTCACCGAGCGTATTTTAAAACAATATTTTCCGATTTCGTTAATTTCAAATGAAAATTTTCTAAATATACTAATAAAATTATTTTTTGCGGATAAAAAAAAATAATCAACTGCCGCAATTTAAAACCTCCAAAAACTCGGGAAAAGTTAAAAAATAGTCACCCGCAGTTAGTATTTCTAAGGTTGCAGTGGTGACAAAATTTTCGTACCTTATGAAACATTTTTTGTGAAAAACTATCTGAACAAGTGTGTTGTGCTGTACTCTACTCTACACTATACTATTCATATGCATTAATGTGTAACAGCAGTGATGACGCGTAACCTTTTCCTATCTTGCCTTGTAAGTCCATCGTTAGGTACAGGGATGGCAGTGGCATATAAAGGCATAGTGGCAAATAATGGAATTTCCGTTATTTTCCATTTTCCATTCCACCATTTCAGA
>JAHZNE010005772.1:0-13413 GCA_027744055.1 Callyntrura sp. NNG-2020
AAAAAATAGTTACTTCTATTCTTGAAAAAGTATATTGCAGCATCAGCACTACAATAGAATCAATAATACTAGAGGTAAGCTCACGTTCAAAGAAAACCACAAGTTTGAATGCTGTTGTAATGTATATGCACACATACACATGTCCTAATTGCAAGGTGGTGTTTGAGAATATTAACACGAATAACGACAACGAAAAGTTATATTTGTTTAAGGTAGAAACCTTCCACGCTACGTTTTCCAGTACCCTGGTTATTTGAACTGAAATGGAACTAAGCAGCTTATTCATATAAAGGAGTAGAGATCGTTGAAAGGAACTGCTCCGAATATTAACGATTCCGGTTAAAATGAAAATAATATATGACGGATGAAGTTTTCGCTTTTCAACCATTCACCTTCTTAGAACGAACATAAAGTTGCTAAAACCAAACCACAACACGTTTAAAGGACATGCAGGTATATTAAGATTCAGAAAGTTTTTTAATTAATGCATTATTTCTTAAAAATTGAAGTTGTATACGAAAACGCTAACCTCTCACAGATCCAACTTTACCCAGCTATCAACTAAGGTAATCTAGCATTAATTTTATCTTAATCGTTGGTCTGAAATTTAAAGACATATACACTTCAATTCGTTACCATTAAATTTTAATTAAGTGAACTAAATAATTGTGGGAAATTAAATATAAATAGAGCATTATTTTGAAGCGATGAATTTTATCATTGTATTGCATTCTTGTTGTTTGATTTAGCAGCGACAACTATAATTTATGAATGGATAAGCTACACGTATATGCCTCTACACGCGTTGTATGATTGGAGCCAGACCCCTACAAAACTACTGTTCAAATAACCACCAAGTACTAAGCCACAGTACTTCTGTAGAAAAAAAATGTGCTACGAGTAAACCAGAAACAGAAGGAGCTGTATTTTCTGTGGTACTGCTCCCAAGATGACCCTAAATTTGATGATCACTCTCTACTTACATTATACCCGTCGCACTTGCTTATTTACTCAAAATCATCATCGTAGACAGACGTACGATCTGAGATTTTGGTGGAACCGGAGCCTCCGTACAAATATGAACATCCTTACATCCTTGTGTACTAGTGTTACTGCCTATCTCCCGGGTAGGTAAACATTGATGTCTGTTTGCGTTATATTCTATTTAACCAGTGCTTTACTATGAGTGTCCATGAAACGGAAAAATCAGTGCAATATGATCCAAAAATACGATTACGTAGTTGGCAGAGTGCTTCCCCATATCCATAAAAGTGAATGAATTCAAGCTTCCCGTGCATTTGGGCTAATGGGAAAAGACGAAAGTGGTGCAATGTATAGGGTACATACATGCATGCATGTGGTAAGTATTATTATAACATATAATATCCCGGCATGGGTACTATGTTCTGTCTGTGAGCATCTATGTATTATATAAAGTCCGATAGAGAAGGACAGTGTGCTGGTTGTAGTGAACCACGACACAGGAGAACAAACTCACCATGTTCATCACATCTTGTTCATGACGACGATGATCAAAGTGCTGGCCCCATTCATTCATTTCATTGGGGTTAGAATCAAGTGGAGGAATCGCGGCTCGTTAGTTGCTGAGGACTATCTAAATCATGAAGTAGTAAAGTTACTCATTCTCTTCCCCCGATTACTCTACTTTTCTGACAACTGATGCATGCTCGAGCCAAAGTTGGACTTCAACTAATATGTACAACTAATATATGGTATATCCCTTCCAAGAACGAAATGCTGTATATTTATAGGTATATGCGAGTATTCAAAGAAAGAAAAAATTGTTCCACACTAGTAGTGTAGCCAAAATAAAGTTTTCTGGTACCGCAAGTAAATGTTTACTTAGTAGCTAAAAGTCCATTAATTCTCACCATAAGTTATAACCATCAATCTTCCTGCTGATTCCGATTTATTTGACTCCGTAACTTCTGGCATCGGTATCCAGTTGCAATGTCGTATGTGCCGAACAGTTGTTTAATTTTACATTTCACCAGTCGCGCGTAAGCAGGTGCGTACTTTCCTGAACGAGAGGACTCTTACTGGGAAACGTATACATATAATAATTAGTTATATAATCCAATTAAATTAATGATTTTTGAAACGGGTAAAAATACAATAAACTTACAAATTAAAGCTGATATCAAGGAGAGCCTACTTGCGCTGCTACGCAGTAAAATCTGTGTAAATATGCATGTACAGCATATAACGTACTTAGTATATTAATTATACATATAACAACACCACATCTGAAGCGTTATACACTGAATGTGAGGAACCTTTAGCAATTACCACAGTTCTGAAGAGCATCCAAAAGCGAGATAACAAGTTTTCATAGGTGAGTCATATACCTATAATATGAAGCGACCGTCTATATCGACATACACTAACAAATATAAATAAAGGTACATCCATATATCTAGTATATTATTATTACCTATGTATATTGTTGTTTCGGTGGCCGGGAAAAGCTTCCGTCACATAAAATTCTCAACTTTATGCGTTTTCTTGAAGAAAAAAGGATCGTGGGAACACTGAAGGAAAGACGCGACACGGATGATGAACGAGCCTTTTTATGGCTACATGGACGAGTTTCTACTGTGGCTGTGGAGTCAAATGTTTTTCTTGAAATTCTATTAACATCCACCAAGGTAAAGCGCTGGAGTAAACATTTACTCCATGTGTACTTTCTCTTGGTGTGTGTATTCTGCAAAAATTTCAACCATGTAACCTTTTAGCATACATACATACCCCCAACACCCCACTAGAGTGTGTTCCTCTTCAAAATATAAATATAATGAGTGAGCCAGTAAATATGTGTGAGAGAAAATTACACTTGCAACAACGTGCGCAACTTGCCGAACTTTGGAAAATAAACTTTCTGTTCCTCCTCTACGGACATATGTTAAAGTTGTTATCGTATTCTTTTGTAGGAAGGAACAAACTTGGGAGCATCTGTATATATGCAACCAAGAATTTATGAACAATAAGCATGTACGATGAAGTACAGTAAAAAATCAACATACTGGTCCTTGTTCACTGTATACTAACCACTGCTCTAAAAGCAGCAGTAAGCAAATATACCCACATAATATGTATTTTCCCATAACCGTATTATTAGCTTCCATAATAGGGGCACGGGAAACGTCAGTGTGAAACGTTATAAAAAAGGAGCGGTCTGGTATCATCACGGCTATTATCGTACGTTCCCTTTGTACTCCTGTAGCGTTTTTGTATTTGGTGCATAAACTACGAGTACACTGTTGAAACTACCCAAATGTGTGGTAGTCACTGAGAAAAGAAAGAGAAAAAAGGAAGACTAAAGAAAAACACAATTCTCACACATACCTATAGAAAAATTTCACGGGTTTATGTTGTGTTGTTATTACATTTTTGGTCAAGTGCCTTGTAAATAGTGGAAGCGCGAATAAGGAAAGAAAGAGAAAAAAGGGAAAGCGCATCATGCCCTAAATGTACACCATGGATAGAAAGAACTTGAGCATTTCTCTTCCACGGTACTTCTGTTAGTATGGCTATGATGATGATGATGATAGTGATAATAATAATCATCACCTTTCACAACAATATCCCAACTCAGCAAAAGAAATTGTGAATATTACGTAGTGTAGTAGACTTTCCAAGATGTATCATCAAGTGTTTTCTTTTTACATAGATTTTCAGGAAACAAATATCTGGTATGATAATGCTACGTTGGCGTTCATAAAATGAACAAGTTGAGTGTATATGTGTGTGGGCGGACTAGAGAGGTAATATAAAAGTAAGCCTGTTGTATAGAAACCAAAGGAGAGTATAGACGTTAAAAGACAAAAATAAGCCCCTTGACAACCATGTAGCAAATATATGATATGGCTGCGTAGGTATAGACAGTATTTGCGAGAGAAAGTGGTGATGACAATGATATGATTAGTAAAAAAAAGTAGCTTATATAATAATAAATATGGTTGAAGCATAATAGTGTGTGTAGCTCTAATGCTAAAGTGTATAGTAAAAATATAAAGAGAAAAGTTATTGTGCCTAGCAGAGTCTGTAGAGAGCAATGGTGGTAACAGCAACCATTGCCGTGCTGCTATTGTATTTATACCGTACAAAAGACGACATCCCACCTGTAAATTTATAACGGCCATTGTGATGCAATAATGATTTTTAATGGCCATAACGCCAAGATGAGGAAACTTGGGATGATTTACAACATTTGAGAGTCCCGTTTGAGTATATGGAGGGAGGAAAGAGCGAGACAGGGAGAAAATCGGGGTGAAAGTAGAATTAAAAAAGGAAATGGGACCAGGGATACAATATCTATAGGGTGTATTTATATTAGAAAGGAAGACTGACTCAACCTAAAAGTAGTCGTCGTTTTCTTCATTGCCGAAGAGAGAAATATTTGGTGTAGCAAGAATGCCGTCTTGCTGTCGTACTGTGATAGGAAACAAGTGCTCAACTGAACTTTGTACGAACGGCAGAAGCGAGAGAGAAAGAGGGAAAGGCGAAAGGAGTGGAGATGAAGGCGACGGTTTATATCTACCTAAGAAGAAAAAAGAAAAGTTTGTATGAACTCATGTGTTTTCCTTGTCTTTCTCTCCTCCTTTCTTGTTCCATTTTTCTATATTTATGAATGCTCTGCTGAAACCAATTTCTTTTCACTTTTCTTGGTAACATCACGAACGTGTTTTTACGTCTATTACTCCGTTATCGAAAAAATATGTAATGGATATGAGTAAAAAAATAAAAGTGAAAAGAAAACGCTAATGGAGCATCGATTCTTCCCATCGAGGTGACATTCAGAAAAAATCCTTTATCGTATTTTTATAGGCATGAATGGCTGTATAGAAAATATGAAGCAATAAAGAGATGTGTTTCAAGAAACAAGAAGTTTGCATACATGTACGGCTTCCTGTATTTTTGATGGAGCCAGCCCAAAGAGGGAATGGAATGGACGTGAGTCTTTATCATGTTAGCTACTTATTAGTTTACCAGAGTACGCTTACGTGCGTCGACTGTGCTGTTGAGTTTATTGTTGTAGCTTACTATAGAAGTGGGAATGTTTTATCATCAGCTACGTTGTAAAAAAATTTCAATCCATTATTGGAAACGTCCAAAGATGTAATGTGTCGGAACATTAATATTTCAAATAATATTAATATAATATAGCTGTTTGCAGTATATAGGGCTCCTTCGACAATTTCAAGGCAGATCAGCAGCAGTATCGGAGAAAGAGTCAGATTATTTTCAAAAACATAGACTATCAAATGCTTCAATCTTGGGCCGCTGAGAATAAAAACATTGCGTCATCCGTAAGAGGTAAGAAGATGATAACATAACCTTAAAAGATTCGTTTTGGTTGGAGCAATTTTTTGTGACGCCAGTTCCAAGGTTACCATGGATTTTTTACATTGCCATTGAAGATGAACTTCTACCTCTGTTAAAATCTTATTTAAAAATATACGTATAATTTGTTGCTCCCAGTGATTCAAGTTAAAATCACTTGATAGTCCACTTTTCAAAATTAATTCAACACTGTAACGTTCACTACTGTTGTTTTTCCTGAAAAAAATTACCGGAAATACTACAAGGGCTTAAACAGCATTTTAGACCTTTTAAACCTTTCTCAGAAATATAATTATCTGTCGGATTTAAATATATTTTGATGTCTTGGTCAATTTATTTGTTACACGTTATGAAAGGCAGTTACCAAGGTGATTCAACTTACAGTTTAAAATTATACGTAATACTGTGTATCAATGATTTCAATCAATTTTGTATCATTAATTTTGTAGACGCTAAGACAAGGATGACTAGTTTAGAATGTGGGGAAACGTACCCATTTTATGTAAGTAATAGAAAAAGAGTTGCAGTGTCATTTATGCATACATTTCCGCCAGAACAACCTCTTTTAGGAGTGTATTGTACTACCGATGACTAAAATTTAAACCACATTTGTAAATATGATGACATTGTTACTTCGTGAAATCTTTTTATTACGCAATGCAATGACGCTGCGTGTAACTTTATCAATTGTTCCTACATTGTTTAATCATGTTACGGTCTAAAAT
This sequence comes from Callyntrura sp. NNG-2020, assembly GCA_027744055.1. Classification (NCBI taxonomy): domain Eukaryota; kingdom Metazoa; phylum Arthropoda; class Collembola; order Entomobryomorpha; family Paronellidae; genus Callyntrura; species Callyntrura sp. NNG-2020. The sequence continues at coordinate 6,090 of JAHZNE010005772.1, forward strand.
TAGATTTATGCAACATAGCCAACAAATACTCATACAACCTTAAACTTTATAGACGTAATTTTATGGGGAAAGAGAAGAACGCCTTGGAAGGCCTATCTCATACGCGCAGTCAGTTTAAAAAGTCTTAACCAGGTGCATTTTGAGCCAGATAGTACATTTTTACTTGACACTTCCAATAGACTTACACACTCCTTAGCAGGTTGACTATGTGACTTAAAATAAAATGTGTGCTCTTTTCTTTCCTCAATCCCTTTAAACTTGCATTTACAAATCAAAGATAGGATAGAATGGAAGCGTTAAGTGGAATAAAAGATAAATTATCAGTCGATGGGCGCTCATGGGTGGTCGTCAATTTTTCTTTTGCAAAGATAGAACCAAAAGGCTGCGCAACACAAACCTTGACGTTAAACATCACTCATCATGCGTACATACATATGGCATTCTAAGTATTCAATACCAGCTATACTTACATACTACTTGCATCAAACATCACTTCATTCCGGTCGGTCACTTTACTACACTGGCATCATTCAGGGAAAGGTACTACACAACCGTTATGCTGCCAAGCTTTACAGATTCAGGAAAAGAAAATGGTGGCATCATATAATTTATATAATACATTGTATTTTGGGCTATCTATAATCTGTACGTACTGCCCCACAATAATAACTTGGTTGAACTTCACTTTTAGTGTATTTGAATTAAAAACGTATGGCTTGAGGAAATGGCAGTAGGAAGTAGTATATAAATGATAAAATGTCTAGTTCATTGGTCACCATCAACTTGCTATTCTGTTCGAAGAATGAAACTCGAAACGACAGGAAGTGGCGGAGCAATATCATTGGCACAGAAATTCTTGATGGCTTTTACGTAGGCAGTTAAATAGACCCTCTCGACTGAATTCTTCAAATTGGGTTTTAATTCGATTCTTTTTCGTGTATAGTTTACATTGTAGGTAGACTATGAGCAATATTTTCCCGTTGCGTGTATTTAAGTTTCTGCTGACTTCGTTATTTTAATTAAAGGTAATAGAACTTTTGAAACGATGGCGATGGGTGTTATCGCCATTGAAGTACATTTCGTTGGAACCCACCGGAACACAAGGCAATGATTCCAAACACATTCGGGAAGACATAAAGGTCTATAGCAGGAGGTCTTTGAAGTACTTATATACGGTACATACTTCTATATGATTTGTATAAGAGAAGTGAAGCAGTACACCCTTGCCTCAAAGCATTATTGTCAAGTGGCTGCATGTGTCTGAAATGGATGAGGGATCATCTTGCTGATCATCAACTGTATATGCTGCTGAGCAATTACCTTACATTGTAACAATCAGGCGTAATGTGACAGCCCTGTATAGCAACAACTGTCAAAACCAAGCATTTACAGAAACATACCTCCGGAAGCCTTTCTAACTGATATCCTTTTTTCTTGCTTCCCATCTTCTCAAAATGACGCAAGCACCTTTTGATCCTCGCTGATATAAAAATACTTAGTTTGTCTCCCTAAACCATTCTTCATATGGGTATGAATGGGAATAAGTATGGTGCGTCGTCTTGCTCAACTCACATCGAAGCCTTATTCTTATTCCCCGTTTTCCCTGGCTTGAATGTACTTTCTCCCCCATCTTTTTCGGCAAGAGTACATATCTTTACTGAGGCCTTGTCCCTTCCCTTTGTTCATTCCCAAAAGGAAGATTTTCCTTTTACTTACTCATGTTACGGTAAAATATTCTTGTATATTGTATTGTTTGTTGTGTATGACGTATGCACTTGAGCACACTGTGAGTATGGTGTTCGTGTATTTTACTATCACGCAGAGAAAAAACCAGCAGGTTGCAAAAAAATGAGATTTGAAGACTTCAACGTAACGCTCCGCTCAACACATATATACCAAAGGGATAAGAAATAATATACTTGAGAAAAGCAAGTTTTTGCTACATATTTCCCCCGTACAATATACTTGCATACTATATCTATGTATAATCATACCACACTTTGTGCACTCGTAAATTCAAAATACTTACTTACCATTACATCTACACAAGTACAAAATGTCTGCAGAATGTATCTCACTTTGACTCAGATAGGTCGTATCTTTTCTATTTTTCTCTCTTCTTTTCCAGATAAGCTGCTGCAGCACTGTTCTAACTGTTACTTTGATGGTAAACATTTTTTCTCTCTGGAAGTAAAGGTATAAAGGAATATACCGTGAAATATATACTTCATTCGATTATAAAAGCTTCGGACATTATTGCATCGCACCTCGAAAGCCATTCACCTTTTCGCCCCTCTACAGCTACAGCCTTTCGATCCCTTTCTTATAATGTGTACGTCATCCCAAAAGAATTCTTATTACTAATACCGCTAGTACTGCTGCTAGGATGGGAAAAAGGCACGCCATTGTTATTATTATTATTATTATTTTAACTAGGTGTAGCTCAAGTAGAATATGTGCATGAGCAAAAATGATTCCAAGGAATACTCCGAGAATCTGCTCGGAAACACATTCATCATTTTCCCCCGTGAGTAACAACATGCAGTTTGAAAATATCCTGCAGAGCATCCTTCCAAACAGGGAATCAAGCAACCCGGGTTCTGTGTGAGACACAACACCACCGCCACTTTCAATATAACTTTTCGAAAAGCCAAGTGCTTTGCACGTATCCCCATAAAAATTATGGGTTGCTCACTTCACATCAACGCAACAACCTAAACAGACGTGCACATTTATAAAAGCTAGAACGTTGTATGTAAACGTGATCTTGGAGATGATGACACTGTTCATCCTCTGCTATCGTTTATTTCCGTTAAAAATGCTAGAATAAAAGTGCCTAGATATAGGAGAGTTTTTGTCAGTGTGTATAAGAATAAAAAATTGATGAGCGTATAATTTGGGTTTAGCGCCTGCAAAATCTCGTAAGCTACATTGGTTTCGTGCTTTACTCACATGTTTTATTTTGATTTTCTTCTAGTCAAGTAGCTGGAAGTTCTCGTGAACGACGCTTATGACCGATTTAACTAGTTGACTACAAAGTAATGGATTTTTTTGTTGATTATAGCAATTTAAATGGTAATTGGCGTGCAACATATATTCATTTATAGAAACATTTAGCCCAACAGTCATCACTAAAGCTAGTTTCCCAATATTAAATTGTGCCAATAACAGTAAGCGTTTTCGTTCGCGTAATAAAGCAATCGGTTGTAAATTAATAAATGTCCACCGTTGTAAAGCATTGGAAATTTACATTTTAATAGATTGATGTTCATTAATATTAGATATATTTATAGAATGTATAGAGTACAGATATAAACCGAATTTTTCTCAATCGGAACATTTGCATTAGGGACTACGGGCGTTAACTTATAATCTGGTAAAAATGCTTGCGTATTTGGTATTTGGGTAGTAAATTTGCTGAGAATTCATATTTTGTTACAAAAAAGGAGGTTTTAAATGTGTATATTGTTGTAGAGGCTTTTATAGTTACGTTTTACAGCAAAACGTTGTGAACTATAAATTCATTGTCCTAAATTGTCCTAAAAGTGACACTTGTCATGTATCGTGGTATCACCAAATAGTATACCTTGTAAATATCCTGTTATTTCAAACGTGATTTCTTTGAAAATCTTGGGAGTTACATGCAAAGAAAATACAAATCATTACAATTAAGCAATTCAAAATAACACTTGGTTTCCTCATCTGCAAACATTAACCATATTAGGTACTACGAAGTTTTCTGTAAACTTATGGATAGTGAAAGTTTGTTGTTGTACCTTCAACATTTAACTAGTGTAAAATTGGTAAAAATCATGAATTTATAAGTCATATTATTTTGTCTCATTGTTCCGCAAAAATGCATATTATTAGTACAAATCAAGATAAATACAAATTTTCTGCAGTTCAGAAAAGAAGATAAGTTCACTGTCGTCCCCGGTCTTTTCATCTCGTAACGCCATTTAAAAAATTTAAAAAAAAACCCAGAAATTCGCAGTGTTCAGGCATATAGTTATATATAATCCTTTAGTGAAAATAATGAAGGTTGTTTGTTTGTTGTACGGGAAAAAAGGAATGAATTAATACCATAACCGCTTTTGCCACTGTCTCACCAAAAACTTTGTGTAACTTGTAGCGGTAAGTAAATGTTTGATGGAAGCTCTATACATACGCCGCTTTGGCGTGAACTAAGCGGGGAAACACTTCGTTTCTTGCGTGAATGAATATGTAGCAGATAGAGAAGTGAACGAAAAGTGAAAGGAGAGCACTTTTTCCGTTGGTTAGGCACTAAGATGTACATCCCAGTCTATGTATATATTTATCTTTGTTACTGTTTTCTTTTATATTTCACTTTTCTCGCCTCTATGCGGTTATAAACGCATATATCTTATTATTATTACTATTATTATTATTATACTCGTTCTATATAAAATTGTTAATACATTTCACTTCCTTATTATTAAGACCACACGCACCACATTACAAGCTGGAAAAAATGAAGACGACAAAACGAAACATTGATGTGGTGTACGGTGATGTCGAGAGGAGTGGAGAAGGAGAAGCACTATGACAACAAAGAAGAAAAAAGGAAGAAAGCGCTTGACGATGGGGAAAATAAGTATAGAAGAAGAGGATACATACAGACGTACCTACTTAAGTTTTTCATATTGAAAAAAAATCTTTGTGTGTCATTTAGAAGTTTCCTCGATTTTTACTTACAGTTTTTAACCAGACATGGAAATTTTGTTCTCCCAAGAACTGCTGTTCTGGTACGATTACCAAACCGACACGTTACGGACACTTCGTCAGATGTGGTTTATAAAGCAAGTCGAATTAACACATTTTAGAAAACCGTGCTGCTATATAGAAGTTATGCAATACTTCTATATTGCTTCAAGGTAATAGAAGACTGTCTCTGGAGTAGATTTTGGACACATGGCTTTATAACAATGAAACATGGTAATAATACTGTAAAGATAGTACACGCAGAGTTCAACTCTTTCTCCAAGTCAGCTCTTTTTTCATCTCTCTTTCTCTCTCTCTCTCTCTGTTCTCATCTTATTATTATGTATTTTAATATGAAATACGTGCAAGTGAAACATTTTTGGTCATGATTCTTTTTTCTCTTCCCGTAGAAAACTTGTCTGTATTTAAGTTCTTTTCATAACTGCTCCCAGCAAAGGGAGGGAAAGAGAGCGAGGAAAAAAGATACGTCTGCATTGCTTCTTTTTCCTTACGATAAAACCAACCAGTCCCTCCTTCTTTTTCTCTTTCGCTTTTGTGCTTATTCTCCTGACTGGTTTGACTTGGCTTGTTGACTGTGAGTGTGCATGTGTGTGGTAGCACCGTACTAGTATGCTGTATCATTGCATGACCTTTGAATGTGTAAGTCCGCTGTTGTCGTCGTACATAATATTTAAACGAAACGAACAAAAAATCGCTTCACCACCATCCCTGCTTGCTACCACTACAACGCCAACGCCTTTTAAAGCAGTGGAAGGGGGAAATATAAAAAAGTAAAAATGCATCATCCCATTCTATTATGTGTCTCTTTTTTCTCTTCCTCCGCTTCAGCTTCTGTTTACAAGTTCCTAAATAATATTCTTATAAAACACTACTTTTAAAATCCACATGCTGAATAAGGGCGACGAGACTGTTTTCATTTTTTCTTCACAATACTCCCTTCCCTCCACGGCTGCTGCTGTTAAAAGCTTAAAACTTAATGCATGTCGTCGGGTATCTCACTTCTTTTCTTGCTTGCATATAACTGTACGTATTATTGCATTTGAAGTGAAGAAGAGGGAAAGAATAGGAAAGGGAGAAGTTTTTACTTATTTTACTTATGACTTATGTGCACAGAGTATAACGTGCATCAGTTTTTATAAAAAAAAATCCTATTGCTTTTTTGTTGCAATATTGCAATATTCTTTCGAATTATGTTTATAATATTAGGTACCTATGATGTGTTTTATAACAAGTTTCTTGTTTGTCCCGTTCTGTCTTTCAGTCTTCACCCGCCTCTCTCTCTCTCCCTCTGTTTCTCGTTGGCTCTCTACTTGTCGCTTCTAATATCATATCATGTCACGATAATATAAAGTCACATTATCTTTTTCTAAGAAATAGAAAGTGTTTAGAAAAGCATAAAAGTGCATGAAAAATGCTATCAAGGGCTTTTTATGGTTTTGGATAATGATGTGGCAGTTGAGTTTATATATTTTGGTGTTTTTCTTGTTGCTTTGCTTTGCTTAGTTTACTTGAGTGTTTTTCTTCACAACAAACTAAAAAAAACCGTAGACGAGCGATTCAGCTAACTCAGCTTTCTCCTACACTTTCTTCGTTACTCCCCGACTTTCCTACTTGTATAATAATAATAATAACATAGATAGCTGAATAGGAAATGAAATAGGTTGACAAAAACATGATATTTACTGCGTCCCAGAATATATCATTTATGCGTACATTTCAGTTCAGAAGTTATACCGGAGGCTCTAATTTTTCCAAGAATTCGTATTTCCTCACTGTCTCATTTATATTGTCTGCTGCTTTTACTCGGTTTTTTCTCATCTCGTTCTATTCATCTCTTTAATTGCTACATGATCCTTCCCTACAAAATAAAATAGACAAGCGAAAAAAAAGTAGCAGGAGATGGAAATAGATCAGTTTTTTCTATTATGTGTACCTTGTATCGGTACCTGTATATAAACACCAGTGCCGTTACAGTTTTTTTTTGATAAAAACTGTTTTCAAATCTGAACATGTTCCAAATGTATTTTGCATACATCTATACATGTGTACGTGTAGCTGCATCTACGACCCATGAATAAACCGTTACACGATACTCCACGATAATAGGTGCAACGTGAACGTCTACTTTTTCACTTTCAATGTAAATTATAATTGTAAGCATCATTTCCAAACTGTTGATAAGACGTATCCACTATTGTTAGCTTGTTTTACAAAAACCCTTAAATATGCAAAAGTAAGGAGACAGATACGTTCCATTCTCTTTTCTTTCACTCTCTTTAGATACCATGTTTGTGAGATACGTTTATGTCCACAGTTTAGACAGGCATGAATACCTTTAAAATTTATACTCTTCAGCTAAGCCCAGTATCATTAACGAACCCTATACAGGGTGATGGCAGTAACATAAGCAGTACGCATTTTTGATTGAATATGAATAAACTTTCTCATTGATGTCAAACGCCTTTTTCTAAAAATGCAATGAAAGACGATGCCATGAACGTCAAAAATACATTCTTGTTATTAACCAGTTGGTCTATTAAATGCTATATAAGCAAATAGATCACCTCACATTGTTTCCTTA
>JAHZNE010005773.1:0-18927 GCA_027744055.1 Callyntrura sp. NNG-2020
AGTCGATTCAAAAGACATTCCAGCACTAATGTCATGTTTGTTTGATTACTCTCGTTCAGTGAACGAGACTGTATACATATCGATAAAACACTGACGGTTTTCGTAGGTGAAACAAATGATGCCGCCTTTCTTTATTTGATAGGATCACTACTTTCCTCACATGTCGTTTGCACTCTTACAACTTTTTTTCTCGCTTGAACATAATAGCAATATTTTGTATTCGGCTCAACGCGCGAGCAGGAAATTCACACGAACTTTGCCGTTCTCACTCCGCCCCGTTATTTTTTTGGGTTGTATGCCCAACTATTACGGTATGCAAACAATCAGACAGGTATCATTCTGTACATTATGTATGGGACTTACGTTCTATGCATTGGTTTTCCAGGTACTCAATATGCATGGGAGCCTCAACAAAGTCACTGGGTCTGGTTCTCCTGTCCTCTCTGCTAAGTCGACATTCAGTGGTCTGTGGATTGGATTAAGACATAATATTCAGGTTAGCAGTGATGATTATGATTATGAACATGAAAATAAAAGAAAAAAATATCGCGACTTTTGTAAGGCGACAGCATGAAATGAGGGTGTCGGATGGAATCAGTAGCAGTGGGTTTTATGTTGTTCCATTCATCATGGACTCTTTACACTTCATTTTTCAGCCGTTCTCTTTCTTGGCTTCTTTTCCCGAAGGCTGAAAAGTCTATCTGTCGACTGACAAGCCGTTGGTGAAATCATAATAATAATATATTGTTGCAATAGCACGGGGTAGAATACCTCAGTATGATACTCAGCGGATCTACACACAAATCTCGTCTCAACCAAGCATTTTTCCTCGCAACTGCGCCTACTGGGAACGCGATGAATGACAAGATCATCATGACCTCTAAGCTCCCTGCCAGGTCTTCTTTCGAATGCCCAAGCACGTCCACGACAACCACGGGTGTTGCCTATTAATAATGATGCGAGGCAGAGAAAATATTACAGAGAGAAATTGTATAAGAAAATTAATTAATATGAAAGCAAATAAAAAACGTATTGACACTACAGTTGCGTCCTTTTTATTTCTTTTGTGCAAATGTGAGCATTGCTGGGTGGACATGTGGTGCTAGCTTATTATTACCTCGGAGGCAAATCTTTTCAAAGTAGTTTTGGCCTTCTCGTCGTGTCAACTCCTCGCCACGGCCTTGTGTATTCCTGTCCAGTTTAAAGCATCTCATAGCCGAGTGATCAACAACAAATGCGGGGCAATCCGCCCCGGCATCTCGACATCTTTCCACGCATTCCATGGTAACACCAGGTGCATTCGCATTCAGACTTATGGGTTCTTGCTTGGCAGTGCGGAGGAAGTGACCTGTTACCTTTTCGAAGGTGAATAAGCCATCCTCACAATGATCTGTTGGATGAATGACGAAAATTTATTTGAAACTGAAAGACATTTTACTACAAAGGATGTGAGTGCGTTACTTTAATATATGTTGGATGCTGTATAGTCCTGATATAGGGAAAACGCAGGTGAGCTTGTTTTTTTGTCTTATTTATGTTATGTATATTGAACTTACTGACTGAGCACTGCTTTTCCGAGAATACAGCCCCTCTTTTGTGCGGCAACGGGGCCCCCATCAAACTCACCGAGTCGTCAGCGCTCAAGTAGCATCGGTTCTCATCTCCAGCGAAAGAAGTGGAACGACAAGTAAATCCTCGAGCCTATGTTACAAAATATTACATTTTCATGTGTACCATACCCGCACCAGCCGAAAAAATATGTACATTTTAAAAAGGAATTTTAGAAAAGAGCGGAATCTACAGAAATGCGTGGGCTAATAATACCAAATGACATGTCTAAATGGAACATATAATATTAACTTATCATCAATTGTCAACCTCAATGATGAACTATCCTAATCCAATCCCCTAAACTGTACAAAGGAAACACGTATGTCGTCGTCAGTATGTTATTGTGAACTTCAACGAAACTCTATGCATCATCATCATTACTGTTATACATTTTAGAGTAGAGTGAAGTACTTTCTCCAAAAAGGGAAAAGTCAAAAAGAAAATTCGCCTTCCACAAAGGTCACAAATCGTTCAACCAAGGCTGCCAAGCAACTACGAATAATACTCTGTGATGATGGTGAATTGGATATGGGTTTATTTTCTGATGTAAAAGCCAGTTTTTTTGTTGGTAGGATACGATCGTTGGTAAAATGAAAGCATCTTGTCTTCTCTAACAGAGTTATTTGACAGTTCAGATGGAACTAACTCCAAGGCACGTGTTGACTATACATACTTTTGTACTTGTTTACTTCAAAAGATATAATGATGAAAGCAATACATCATACCTAAAAATCATGGTCATAGTCCCAACTAGTCTCAATGCCTCGTTATCACAGCAACCGCTGCTTCTATGAACTACAATGGACTTTATTTCATCATATCATATCATCTAGTACTATAAAAAACGACCACTAGAGAAAGTGTACGTGCGGGAGATCTATCTATTCCTAAATTTAGTTTTTGTCTTTATTTATGTTGCCCGTTGTGAGTAGTGAGCAGTCATGATTTTTTTTCTTTCTTGTTCCTTTGTTGACTTACGAGATCACAAAGTGTTTGACAGTCCTCACGAGATGCGGCGTACTGCAGCTCATCCATTGAAATGACGGAAACATCTTGACGAGAAGTGTACCTACAGTCGGGCAATTCTGTGGAGAAACACATTAAAAGGCATTACGGAGATGCTGGGGCAACTAGTGTGAAACATGTAATGCATATGAGTTGTCATCTTGTTTGATAATGCGAAAATGCGATGCGAGGAATAGTACGACACACGACAAAAAATTAAGTGTATTCTTTTTTTTACGTTTCACGCATTGATTTTCAAGATAATCCACGGTGACACCATGCTGTCGTCTAAATGCGCTCGGTTGTGTTCTTCGATCTTCCCTGCTGAGTCGACATATTTTCTGGGACTCATCGTATTCCGCTGACCTGATTATTAAAGATAAACAGACACGGGTGAATAAATAAATGATAGTTCCAAAGTACATGGAAACTTTCCAGCTGTAGTTTTCTGGATAAAGTGCTTCCTCTAAATCATTACATCTACGTTCCCATTACACTTTGCCCTTCTTACCGACAAACAAATTCAGTTTCCATCAAGCACATCTTTTCACAGTCTGTTTTACTTTGAACGGTACGCTCCTCCTTATCGTCAAAGCCTTCCAGAAAGGCTCCAACAACACGTTCAAACGCCCACAATCGGTCACCACACATTTGTTGAAAATTCGTAACTACAAAAAAATGCACATAGTGAATTACATGCGACTTAATATGAAGAAATGTTTTTCTCTAGGAAGGTGAGCAGAAACTTTGTTTTTTAATAATTTTCGTGTAAAATTAAATCGCGCTCATGCATCGTTTTCCATTTACCTCCTTTGAAACAAACTTTTTCGAAAAAGTTTGTTCTTGGATCCTCTCTAAGCTTGTCACGGCGACCCACCGAGTCCTTTTCGTAGGAATCACATCTTGACTTGTCATAGTCTGTCAAGAACATAGCAAGAAATTTCATTATTAACATAGAGGCTCTATATCATCAACGACGACTTATCTTCCGTTTTCATCTTCCTGTCACATTACTACCATTATTACTCTTCGGCACGCATTTTATTACCATACTACGGTATTACTTTTATTTCATTTTGAAACGGGCTTGTAATTTGGAAAGGTAATAGCATTTCATTTTTTCCAACACAAATACTGGCATAATATGACACTCTTACAGGGAAGGTGAAATGACGCGGAAAAGTTTTTAAACTGTAGCTCATGCACATACATCTAAAACAAATAAGCTTCCTATAAAACTCGGCATATTGGTAAAATACGTACCAACGCTGAACGCTTTGCAGGTCGGACTTTGCCTACAAACTGCAGTACAATCCCTTGTAACCGCGGCCCCTGGCTGGTGAAGTAAACCTTGAGGATCTCCATCTGACAGTGCCATTCCCGTTGTCTTTTCGTACGTCTCTACCCCTCCAAAACATTGACCTACGTCAAAGCAACAAGAAAAACAAAACAAAATTGATGAGGATTGAGCATGTAAGTTGAGTGGTGCATAACGAGGGAAATCGTTAGATTCCTTTCATTCAATGTAGATTGAATTTCAAATCTTTCCCGAAAACCCGATCTTATGAAGCGCTTCTTTTACATTCTGCTGAGTCGCAAGTAAAATGCAAAGTACGCAACAAGATACTTGCATGTACAACCCCCACAACAAGGCGGTGGTGAGGATGCTATAAACAAGTAGTCAACAAGCGCACAGAAGCATCAAAAGAAAACCGATCAACCAAACTTGAAAAACAAGGCAAATTGTTTTATCATGTAAGTTTATTAGTCAGAATCGGAGTAAACATTTTTCCCTTTACAGTTTCCCTCTCTCTCTCTCCCGTCCCCCATCGTCATTTTCCAAATTTTAGATCGGCAACATGTAGGCGGGCGGTGGCGGGTACATCATAATTTGAAAAAAATATCTCTTCTCCATCATCAATCATCGATGCCTGTGTTCTACGTTTTACCAAGGTCGTTTCGCCGCCACATCGACCACACCACATACATAGAGAGTTTATTTTATAGAGATTCTTATCATTAGAAATGGTACACTAGCTAGTAGTACTACAGACGGCAAGATGAAAAAAAATCACGGAAGTTTTGGAATTGGATACTGTAAAAATGTTGTTTTTCAACGCCCAATTAACTTTTCTCGTTATGGAGTAGTAGTTCAGTAGTGTGGCAAAATTTGTACGGTGGGGAATAACATTGGAAACAACAACTCCGTGTGTGGATATCCCTGTTGAATATGTAGAGTGTTAAAGATGAACACCAACATAGTGTGATGTCGTGATTGTTTAACATTTATGCTGGAAGTAAAATTATACATTTTGTTCTAACTAGTTAAAATTGTTGCTGGTGGGGGAAATTGTTTCTATTGTGTAGTTTATACTGTACGAGGGTAAAAATGTAGAGAAATAGTGGTTGCTGGTTGATGTTTGTATGAATTTATGATATTATTTAATACTCCATACTAGATTATATATGAATGTACGTATATTATTAGGAATGTTTACCTTGTACATCACTAGGAAATATCACTGCAACAATGATTACAATATATCCGAAGGTCACTACAAGCGGCGGATGACCAAAAGGCCGACCCTGTAAAATTTAAAACAAAACAAAAGATGAAATTTCATATAGTTAATAGCAACAACGGTCCTATCATTATAATATATAAGTGGAAACGCGTAACGGCGCCAGGCGCCACCAATGCGCGACCCACGTTAGACGAAAAATGTAGTTAGTTAGACACTTCCTAAAATATAAGGCCAGTGATTGTGTGGATTGACTGAAAAGAAAACCGTGCTGTGTGTGCGGCAGTGCATTTTTTCGTGATTGTAATAATTACAAAATTAAAGGGCAACGAAAGGCTACAAAAAAGAAGTGACTTTGAGCTTACACATTTAAGGCGCGTCGTAATTTGCCAACGACGATATTGCAATGCTTTTTATATGTACTGTGTAACATGAAATTTCAGTTTAAATTTCAAGAACTTTGCTGTCTGAATACAACGTTTATGAACTAGTCACAAGTAGACAACAGGGTCGATGAAAATGTTAAACATTTTTTAAAAATTCGATACAAACAGTAAAGTGCACAACAAAAGTGCCACTAGAAAACGCTCGATGTGTAAAGTAAGGTGTCTTCCCTCGTTCCTCTCTCCAGGTTCTAACTGTGCTTACTGACATGACACTTGATTGAATTCGAAAGAGATTAAAATTCACAACGATTGCCAGCATACATAACGTCATTGTTAGTCATCATCATTGTAGCATCATCTACTTGGCATAGAATTGCATTTTTAAATCGAAAATAAAAATAGTAAACGTTTTCACCAAACGTATTGTTCCGTGCATTTTTTTTGTATTTTGCATGAATCTCTGTACTATTATAGATAACAGCAACTACTACACTAGGTTCCGGTAGTATGCATTTTCATGTGGACGTGCTCACATGCTTTAATGTGGACTGCATATTAAGTGAAAAAGGCAGTTCACGGATTTGCGAAATGATGGTGATACTGTTACCAGTTGCTACTTACTACTCGATTGCAATACATTTAAAATGTAGTAGACTTACACACAGATCGGCACCAAGAGGATTTAGCCAATTTCATGGTGTGGATTAGGGATGCATTTTGTAGAGCAAGTGGTAGGTAGCCACGTTATGCGGGCAATACGTGCTGCCACAAGATCACGGAGTAAACAGTAAGAGGTGGGGCCATTAATATAAGTTAAATGTGCAATTGCAGTAAATGAAAGAATGAATTATCTTCGGGTTGGACTGGATGAGAGGGATTGTATTCAAATGGATCTGAACAGTTAAACAGTCTGTAACGTACTTTCAGCTTTCTTTCCTCTCACAGTTTTTTTCCGTTGTGGGTATAAAAACAAGAACAGTAAGTAGTGAGAAGATCACGTTTCACAAAAGGACATGATACACATACATATGCGAATGATAAACATTTTTTCCAGGAACGTTTTAATGATTTTTCTGTAGTAAATCTGGAAACTTCCATTTTTTAACAAAAAAATCGATATACATCAGAATACATTAATTAGTTCCCTATTCTGTGAGTGGCAGTTTGTAGTTAATGGGAAAGGCCACTAGATACACAGTGATCAAGGTAGGTAGTGATAAAAAGTTAAAAGTACGTAACAAAAGGCCCCGTCATCGTCATCATCATGCATTTTTATTTTGCGCATTTCGCATATCACCGCACAACACAGACAGAGTGACACTTGTATTGTGTGCTTATTTGTTGCGAATGGGTACACGTTCGGATAGCGAGAGGGTTGGGGAATATGTTCTGTTTTATGACTAGTTCATTGAATACCACCGCCGGGGTGTGGTCATATTTTAAACTTCATAAAAAGTTTATGTTTGCTCCGGCCTGCACATTCACAACAAGTGGATTATTAGCTAAAATTGAATGCAAAAAATTGCATGCTTCCATTATTCCATCGTCATCTCTCAAAATACTATGGGGTATTGTGTAGGGCAGGTTGAATACGAGGAAGCGGCTACAGTCAGTTTTTTTGAAAAGTTTTACATGAGTATCGATGCACAGGCATCATTGGTGATACAGCCCTCGTTTTGTGGGTAGGTTGGTTAAGTATGAATGCTGTTGAGAAACAACGCACGGCTATTATTTTTGCTCGAAAACGTAAGTTTGGCCATAATGCAAATATTTTTGTCCATTGGTATGCCTAACGAGCGAGAGTAACTCGTTCAAGAAGACAATTGTCATTTTAAAGAAATATTGCAGGAAGAAAGGCTTACCCTAAAATACAAATCTCGAAAAAAAAATTTATCGCACACATTGTCACGATGTACAGAAGTGGTCATTTCCTTTTACGAAATTGGTGAATGTGTCTACCCTGACTGTGTGCACTGTAGGCATTGAGAAAGCTACATATTATAATGCAGGGGAATTGAATTGCCTTTATGGGATTTTGGGATAACACTTTTATGAAATACTCGCTGTACCACACTACTAGCCGACTGCACACTGCACTCCCCGCCCCGACGCAATTTTTAAAAAGCAGTATAAGCCATAAAATTTGTAATTCATTGTTACTGCAATAATAAGCACAAGCATAAGCTAAAGCGTTATCTTTGTCCCTACTTCTCCTGCTATTGTAATGGTCTCATGGGGAATTTCCAGACGAGTGGTGCAACTATCAACCCAGAGAGAGCTTGCTTGTTGGGTATTTACCCGAGCAATATACTAAAAATGTAATCCCCCTTTTCTTGGCTCCCTTACCACCACCACACTAACGTAAGTAACACTGACTACACAGATTCAGCCTTTCGTGCCTTTATCGCGAGACTCTAGCTGGTATACTTCCATACCTATCTATACGAAGACAACGTCGGATTAACTTCCGGTTTTTCATTATAAGTGCACTTATGGTGTCAAACCACTAGAGAATGGTCAGAATAAGTGGTGTGCATATTCGCATGCTCTTGCTACACGATATTACACACATATCATAACATTTATTTGCACATTGTGCTTAATACGCTACACACATTTATAGCGTAATTCACGGGAAGGCTGCTGAATGCTCGCGTTGTTGGCGGGTAATAAGTAGCTCTCAGACTGCTCACACGGGGAAACCCTTACCCATTTTCTTTTTCCTCTCGTGCTGGCAAACACAAGCAGTCAAGTAATGTAACTGGTTGCTCGAAGAGAAAGATATAATTGATAAATAAATTACCGGTACATTACTTTAAACACGTTAAATTGCCTACTCAACTGACACATAATTATATGCATGAAGCTAAATGACCCCGGCCCACTGTCAACAGCGTAGTAATCGCTTTGTTTTTAAACATGAAATAGCATATTTTGAATTTTCATTTTTTTCCAACATTCCTTTTTCTTCCACAAATCAAACCTCCCCCTATTATTAATGCCAATTTCACAGGTGTCATGTCAATGTGTACTATTTTATGTTAATAAGCCTTATCGAGTTTATAGTAAAAAATGGTAACTGCTACAAATTAAAAAGTGCGGAGACAGAGTGTACTACAACCAGGAATAACGACGCTAAAATGGGTGAAGTACATTGTAAAAATTTGGTTGAAATTCCAAAAAAACAGGGCTTCATTCAATAAATTGGTCGCGTTTAGGCATTGTAGTTTTTTTTAACGAGGAGTAGGGAAGAGGGTGGATGTTTAGAGACGGGAAGGGGAATGCATGACGATGACGAGGCTAGTTTTTTTCAGTAGAAAATCGTAATGCTCCAAAACCCATATATTTACGCTTTTTGAGTTTGACCTGAGTAAATTACTCACATAATAGAAAAACGAAAAGGTAGGACATTGACAGTTTTTTTTCTCTCTCTCTCTCTTCCCTTGTCTGTCATCGTTGTCGTTGTCACTGGATTTTAGGTTTGCACAAAGGTATTGTTTAGACAGATCAAACATGAGCTGCATGTGAATTTCTAAACCAACGAGAGTAGATAATCGCAGTTGCGGATGCCAGTTTAGTTATTCAAGTACAAAATGCCTCTGCATTACTAACGCCAGTCTCACATTTACTCACGTTTAATCAAATCAATGTGAAACGGTGGAAACCGACAAGAGTACCTACTTTACATATATATTGCATGGACCTTTTCCCCCAAAAATTGTAAAAGGGGGATCATCAGAAGAGGGAGAGAGATAATGGGCGATGAGGAGGTTTGTTGCATGCAATCCTCATCCGTCGATGTCGTCTCGCATTTTAGTTCAGCTTCTGTTTTTGTCCTCGATATTTTTAACAGAATGTCATCATGATTATTACGGTTACCTCAGTACGAACAAACGTCATATTATTACCTTTTCCTAAAGCCATGTCAACCAAATATTTTGTACAGACGTGAATATGCCTGACCAACTTGGAAAACCTTTTTTTTACTATTCCACCTCCACCTACTTTGTTCCTGAATTCTGACTCTTTGCCTGTTGACCAGACACGGACGCAACGAGCATACCTAGAAGTGTTGGCAAATGAAGCTGCTTAATATATATTTGTTTATTTTTTTCTTCACTCACGAGAGACGTCAAAAAGGTTCGTTAAACTTCAAAAGTCATGATTTATTGACATCAAAGCACGTTTACATGAAATTATCAACGTTTGTCTAGTCTTCAAAATCAAAATGATTAGTAGTGTCTAGGTTGTTTAATAGCCAAAGTAGTAAAACTCAGAAACGGTAGGTAGCGTAAACTAATGAAATCGAATTAGTAGTTGATTGACTTTGATCTGTTTCCTCGTTGCCAGTGTTTTGCTGTTCATTTTAAATTGCTCCCATACCAGATTTCTCCCAAGGTAACTGCGTATATGTAAAGTTGCTTGATCAATTATGTTGTTTACAATTACATGTCAAACAAAAACTTAATCAGATTAAGTTTTACACGTTTGTGATTTGATGATGTGATTTACAACTTCTCTTTAAATTAGTAAATTACAAGATACTTATTAGTTGGAAGAGGAGTAATTAGATTTAGGGAAGCTTTGAAGAAATTACGTTGTGAGGTAATGAGATAACGAGATAAATTGTACAAGGGAGCCGTATGAATCAAGGCAACCAGCCTGGAATATTTACCTTAAATCTACGTGCCAAATATTTAATGAGCTAGTACACACACAGAGATGAAATAACGTAACTTTGTTAGTATTCTAAATGAAATTGTTACACAAACTGCCATTGCTAACGAAGTAAAATACGCCTACGTACACTTGTCCATCGATATGAGTGTATGTAACTTTTTTCACCATGAATAGCAAAACTACAGAGCTGGTTGGTCGTACAACGCAACCCGATGGAATTATAAATTATGGATTTGGGTCTTCGTTTCCACTTTTGATATAACTTCATACCACTACTGCTGCCCTGCTTAATCAAAGAAGGACACTTGTAGAACAAAAGAAAGAAAAGAATGTCAAACGTCATTTGCAATGGCGACAACGAGTTATTCATTCATTTATTGATTTCATTGGAATACCAATTCGCAACAAAAAAAATAATAAAATAAACGTGAACCAGCCTACAATGTAACAATACAAAATCCTGTGTGAAAATAGATCAGTGGACAAAAAGAATGAGAGAGGAGTCGGCACGACATCATTTAATTAGCAACATCGTTGTCGCCTACATCCATCCATAACGTCAAACGTCCATGTGGTGGGTGCTTTAATATATATGCATTTAATTTACCCTTAAAAAAGAGCTGTGCTCTGTTTTTTCAGTCAAAATTAACGGAATCCCCTGATAATTGCAATGCATTAATACGGTATAAGGTAGAAGTAAACGTTAGGGTAATTTATGTGCATGCATAAATAAATATGAATCCAGTAAGGACGCGAAAGGCAAGAGACAGGCCGTAGCAAATTTGCATTCAAAGTAACAAAAACAAGCATTATCATCATCAATAACAATGCTTGACATACCTATTCTTCCACAAAAAAACACGTAACTTAATCAGTAGCAGTGAATAACCAAACAGAACAGTGATTTCCGTTTCGTTTCATGCAGGACAGTATATCCCTAAATGCACTGAAAATATAAAAGAGAAAAAAATGAGAGCATCCACTGACAATTGTATTTGTGTGTGACCATAGAAGTCTTCATCCTATTCTAACAACTCTCAGAGACTCAGCCAGAGCTAGTGCTAGTATCATTAAATATGCACATTAATTTCACGGAGAGCATAGAGCGATCGAAATAACAATGGTTAACAACGTGCATTACCTTTAAAACACTGTAATGTATTAAATGCACTACAGACATATGCTCCTGTTGTTGTGCTGTGACCGTCTAGGTATATTTTCCGTTGCCATTTGTACCGAAAGTCAGACACACAGTGTTTCAAAAAAGAGTATATTTTTGAATAATTTCAACAAAAATATACGCAACTGTCGTCTGGTCTGAATGATGATGATGCGCAATAAAAATAAACATCATCCAGCCAAATAACGCAAATACTTTTGTCTCGCCAAACGCTCACCCGAGGAGAATTTAAATCCCTCAGAAAATATGTAAAACGCGTGTGCTTTAAAATTTATTCCCTTCGTGGAAAATATTTTGTGACAAGTAGGCAGACAAGGCTAAAAAGAAGTCACATGCATAGATTCCCAGACTTGAAGTTAT
This sequence comes from Callyntrura sp. NNG-2020, assembly GCA_027744055.1. NCBI lineage: Eukaryota > Metazoa > Arthropoda > Collembola > Entomobryomorpha > Paronellidae > Callyntrura > Callyntrura sp. NNG-2020. The sequence goes on from JAHZNE010005773.1 coordinate 11,745, forward strand.
TCAGAAAGCTATAATATGGTTATTGCTCCATTTGCTTTTTTTGCTACTGTTATGTTGGGCGCATAAAAAAGGGGTGAACATGAGCGATTCCTCTCGTTTCCTCCAGACCGCTGCTGCTGCTGCTGTCTGCATTTAATATTCCAACTCCAACGAAGCAGTTCACTGCTACCGAGCTGAGCGCCACTGGAGCGAAACACGGAGCAAATATAGTAGTAAATGCCAAAAACTTTACTGTGCTGTGTGTAGGAAATGACGACGGGATTACAATACACGTTACATATTATTATGCATTTTGTGTGACGATGATGACCATAGCGCGACAATGAGATAAAGAGGGTGAATGGGGCTACACACACACACATGAACAATTCCGTTGTTTAGGGTTAGCTATATTAGCAATGATGGTAATAATAATAACAATAAAACTCTCTTCTCTCCACTTTTTTCGATTGAGTTACTGCAACAAAATAATAATACATGAAACACATAAACTATCATCATGCCAGCTTACTTCTCTCCACTCTCAACCTACTCCCTGTGTGTCAGAGATATATAAATATAAACATAAAGCAGCCAGCTTCGTCATCACTCATCACTTATTTTGTAGTGTTGTTTGCTTGTTGATTGTTGCTACACACATTCCTGGTAGTAGGTAGATGTTGTAGTAGCGATGGTGGTGATGATGTTCGTTGTTATTGTTCTTGGAGGATGAAATGTGTGTACGTGTGTGTGTGTGTGTGCAATGTATTGAAATTCGAATGGAAAACAAGCAACAATGAACAATTCGATCATCAACGCCACTACTTATCATCATCATAATATATAATGTTCGCCGTGGTAGCCGTGACTACATGACAAATGCAACATAGTACTTGTTGTTTGCAGGGATTGCTTGTATCTATTTAGTTGAAGCAGCTAGTCACTGGTCCTCATATAGTACCAACAAGCGGTAACGTAATAAATAAACATAAAAATGCTTCCATTATTACAAAACCTCAGTGGTGACTTTTTATGTGTGGATTTGGAATTAGTATGATATCACGATTGATGATGATCATGATAAACGGATGGAGAGATGGGAGACACAGAAAGAGCTAGAGAGAAAAAAAGAGAACTACAATGACCCCCAGCACGGTAATCATCGTCGTCATCAGTCTGACTCGTATCGCGTTGTAGGGGCAAGCGTATTTTTTTACTTTGAAAAAAAAGTTGCGCATTTGTGAAGAGGACAACAACGTTTGTGTCTGAGCTGGTTACACTGATGCTGTACATCGTGTATACCGAATCAATTGTGTGGAATGATTCTCTCATTATTGAAGCGCAAAAAAAGAAAAAGGGGGTAAATCTCCAATGGATTTTCGAGAACGTCCCAAAAAATTAAATCCACTATAATATGTATATATATATATATCTATATAATGACGAGAGTGCTACTTTCGGCAACCACTACACATTATACTGCCCACAGTATATAGCGGCGACTAACAGCCATCAAATTTTTTTTTGGTGTGTTACGACGAGATGACCCATTATATAAAAATAAGGTACCCGTATCCCCTCCTCTACAAAATGTTACCACAGTACAGTGCCTATACGCAATGCTTTCAATTCGAGCTGATTTTTTTAAACATTTAAATCAAACAATAGTATGATTCTGTAATGCACTCATGTCATGTCCTACCATGCCAAAAATATTTTGTAAGGTTTGCTAATCTAGTGTTAATCATGATGATGATGCAACAAGTTTATGACTTCAAACAGGAAATGACTTTAGACACGGCAGTTGACTATCTCCCTTCCCTCTATCTCTCAATTTTTCCACAGGGATTTTAGAATGCTGAGTTGTGTGTATTACCAGTAATACGGGTGTACAGTACCCAATGAGAAAAAAAACTTGATAATAGCTGACCTGGACTGGCCTCCCAGGTATAAAGCAACATGTATCATCATCATGTAGCTATTTTGGGTGAAAATGACGAAAAAACGTCAGTGAGTATACACAATTTGATGCATGTGGTTTTTCGAAGTCACCAACGATGATGAAACAAAAGAAAGTGCAATAAATAACGAAACAATAGGTTGAAGGAAGCACAATCATAATTAATTATTTTTGGATGATCTTCGGTGCTAGAGGAGTTTGCAATAGCGATGCGATGATGACGATGCTGTCGATGAAAGGGAAACAGCAAACAACATGTTGCGTTGATTAAATAGCACAAATGATAACAAATATGCACCGTGCGCATCAATTGCCAATGTTGCATATATATATATATATATATATATATGCAATTGATAATAATAGCGTGTGTGTTCCTCTTCCTTTACTAATTGCACGTAATAAATGTACGCTTTGATCTGCCGTCTGCGTCTGTCGGATTTTTATCAATGCCATCATGATTTTCAATATTTCCACTTAATTTAAAAGGCTATTTTATTGAGTAGCATAATTTTATGTGCTCCATCACTTTACCATGTGCAAAATATGCGCCAGTGGAAATGATGCCTTGATTTATAAAATTGAATTCTTTGCAAGCTAAAAATATAATAGGACTGAATAATTTAAAAGCGCACATTTCGCACATTGGTTCTGCTTCTTAGAATCGAGTTGTTTGTCCCTGGTGGTGTGTGCCAATTAATATGTGCCACCCACCGTTTGCGATTCTGGATTTCATCTTCGTTCAAAGGTAAATACAACCGTCATTCACGGTCCTAGTTTCAAGGTAAATGTAAACAGTGTCTTCACGAGTAATGTAAAGCTTTATGCTACAGAAAGTTTTCAAAAACCAGCAAGTGTAATTGAGGAAAAGACAAACAAAAGCTAAAAAAACTCGTCTTTTTGGCCAAAGCAAATAAGCTTACAGAATGCTTGTAAATAAAATATTTTTGTCTGTAAGGCTGTCGACAGATATATTTGTTGATTTCAATATCAAAACGAAATCTCCAAGTACCGTGAAGCATAAAATATTATATACTATACTACTTTCTTAAAGTAGTATAATCGACGTGATTAAGATGGTGTATGCGAATGCAAATTATACAGCAAACCTCAGTTCATTTCAAAATGCAGCAAATATACGACAAGCACGCCCAACGAAAAGATAATTAATAGCATAAAACCCATTTAAAATACACCGGAAACTGCTATGATAAAAATCTGTGCAAATTTTGACGAACAAAAAGCAAGTAGTATTATGCTGTGAAATGATCCGAAGCTATCAGCTACAGCGAACTGGGGTGAAGTGATGCGTTTCCAAAGAAGTCCAATACAAGTAAAGAGCCTTCAACACAGGTTTAGTTGTATGAACGGTAGCCAGTTGCTTGCAATAAATTGCCTTCATGCAGCAGTGGGGTCGACCGAGCTATGGGTTATGAGGTGAATCCTGTTGATGGTAGCGCTTACTTGCGATCTTAAGGAAAGTCGAGACCAACTCCATCTTCTTCTCAAAAAGGGCAACTTCCTTCAAGCTTACCTTCTTAGAACATCTTTGTTCATGTTGTTTCCTTGTTGGTGAGGCCAATTTAAAAGGAAAGCATGAAGCGTATATATGCAGCGTAGCGTGCCAACGTGCATCATTAATACAATTATGCTGGTGGTATCACGTTGCCCCAATTCTTTCTCTAGCTACAGATAAACCAATGTACTTTCTTACCTTTCTCTTCGCCCGCATCCTGTTCAATCCTAAGGCTTTCACACTTATTCCTGAAATGATAAATCCGTTTTTATAGGAATATGTGCAATAGTTGCAAAGACAATGTACACACTTGCAGCGTGTTACTTTTCCCTCCTCGACGTCTACTGTAATTGTAAAAACTAAAGTTTATTTTTTAATTCTTTGGAAATATTATCCTGTTAATTCGACACTTTACACCTTAAAAATTCACAATTTGTCTTCAGCACAGGTTTTTGTCCACCTCGTCAGGTTACATTAGAACTGCACATAGTTACGCACTTGTAAAAAAAATGTTTAAAAGAGTAAATTGTATTATTATTCAATCCTTAATAAATCTCGAAAGTTGCAAATTCTGGCACTTTTCCCAATATTGGTTAAAAAAATAACGGTTCACCAAATTCGTCACACTGTACGTTTTATGTCGGTAAACACAAAAAATGCAGCTAAACCAAATTTTACGAGTAAAAATGGAAAAAAATGAACAAAATTAACTCTTCATGTTACAATAGCACATCATCAGTATCATCACGATATTTCGACAACCTTTTTCCCCATGTAGTATAATGATAGACCATAGCACTACCACCACTTTATCATTACTATTATTGTTGATGTATTGTTGTAAACAATGGAGAGAAAAAGAGGCTATGACTACGGCTTGTAAAGTAGGTTGTTCGACTTGATATCGCTTCTCTCCCAAACAACCATTCAGGATGATAGCAGGCAATCAAGCCAGCTCTCTCCTAGTCCAAGTGTGCCGTTTCCCAAACAATGGTTGAACGCCAGTAATTTTAATATTATTTTTATTATTCACCATGTGCTATGTGCCACAACACTATTTTCCAATAAAAAAAATCCTACGTATATCTATTCCAGATAATTCGACAGACAGCATCGACAGAGATGATGTGAACAATTCAACTTTAGAAATCACACTGGCAAGGGTTAGCGACAGGGAAGAATGGATAACTTGGCATTGTTGCGTCGCTCAAGCGGACATTGGTTGAAGTGGTAATGTAATGTTACGATTTTTGTAATGATGGTGATGACGAGTTGGCGGACAGTATCATGATTTACAAAAAAATGCATTCCTCTGAAAAACCATCTCATCCAAGCTTCCAAAAAAAGTACGTGCAACCGTACTACAACAGGTTCTATGGTGGTGGTAGTCGTCGTGGTTAAAGGTGGGGAGGGTGGTAAGCAAAGGAAGTTAATATTTCATGCTCTATTCGACTTCTAAAAATCTCATTATTGGCATCGTGGTATAATAATGGTTATGGCTAAAGCACCACCATTCAAGTCCCTCCTCCTCCCTCCTTTTCCGCATCCAGCAATGCAAGATGTGGAATGAGTGATCAGTGAACAACAACAACAACGGGACGACTCTACTTCGTTTGTAAATTATTCAATATGTGAGCAGTCACACCAACAGCACTCCTCCTGTTGCATGAGCTAAACATTTTATGTGTGCGCTTGGATTAACTTCCTGTCCACCCTGACTTACCCACCGACCCCTATTCTAATACCGCTTCTACCTGCGTCAGCCTTTAGATCTTCGACCTGTTGAGAGACAACCCCTTCCCCTAAGCAGGAAAAACTCTCTCTTCATCATCGCTGGTACCTACTCAATTCATACAACACGATTAATGTGTTGCATTGTCGCGTGAATAGGTATTATTTGAGTAGTACACAGTACCTATGCTAAAAAGAGCTGTGCTGTTCGGTCAGAGAGTAGGATAATGGCGATATCAAAGTTTAGCTTCGTTTTGATATTCTACCTCTCTCCATTTTATGTTGCCTGTAAACGTTTGGAATCAGGGTTTGAGTATAACAAGTCAAGTACATCTAGTTAATCAAATAAATTATGAACGTCCACTACTAGGTGTTATAGGTAGTTAGGTAGTTTTAGTTTTTTTTATCATTTGTACTGATGTGCTACTGGTAATATAAATGGGTAGTGAATTTTATTCGCGGTTTATTAGTATTGTTACACGTACGTGACAATTGTGTGAGTGCAGTGCAGCAAACTAGCCTGACGTAAACCAGAAAAAGTAAGCCGCATGAAGTCTTTTTCTAAATGATGAAATAATTTGAGAGGATAATGAATGATGCTGCATTTTTATATTTGCTTTGTGGAAAAAAAACAATCAAAGTTTATGTTCGATTTATGTAATTATTGCTGCATCTTTGGCAGACAACCGATTTTTCCTCTAGTTCGCTCGTACATAAAAATAGAATAGGGGCTGGTTATATGATAAACGAGTCACCTGAAAGGCTTATCTTTATACTACTATGCATGCTAAACGTGAGGGGCCTAAGTGTTCAATCCAACTTATCATTTTGACATTTTTGTCATATTGTGCATGGTTTGCAAATTCATGGTTTCGTGTCGTTGAAAGTGGATTTTTACTTAAACGCAATGCTTATCTTTGTCGTATTTCAATATTTTGTTCATCCCACCATACATCCCGAACGCGTCATCTATTAGAAATACCGTTTTCCAGCTAACTTGGACCCGTGTCCATGTCTCGGAACGTTGATTACACGACCGGAATTCCGATTATACTTTACGTTAACCTATTTCTTTTTGCACAACTACCCGACCCTTACATTTTTTATTTGCACAAAAATAATTAACGTTTCTAGTACAGTATTTTCACATGCGTGCGTATGTTTGCTTGTGAAGTCTAGTAATTTACATATTTTATAAAAGTACCTACTCGACGGTATTATGCGTCTTGTGTATTACACCATACTCTGCATCCCAGAAAGAACTTTTTAAAATTTATATTAGCACACACAGTCAATGGCAGGCAACGCCATTGTATTGGTAGGAAAGCAAAATTTGAGATGGCTTGGTCTGAGCATGTTTTTTACACGAAAGTTTAAAAATCCCATGGAAGTTCCTCAACCTCTTTGTTCGTTACCTTTCCAAAACCAAACTGATGCACAAGCAACCCACATTGTAAAACCGTGTGACCGCCCACACCAGCGTACGACCCCTACTCCGCAATGCTAACTGCTAATGACGTGTACAATTCTGTAACGTGCAATTTACATGCATTAGTTAGTAACGATTCGATTCGTGAATAAAGATCAGCGATTTTAGGACACCCAAACCCATTTGATTTAAATTCAACCCCCACAAGCCTCTCAGCGTAGCTACACAGCCATGTTGAATATTCAAATATCATCATCAATTTAGGTATCATCATCACAGTCATGACAATTTCCAAAGCAAACAGACTTTCTCAATACAAGCATATAATATGGTAGACTGAAATGGACGCATGAACATTATCAACTTCCGTGTTGCCCCGTTTGAAAATATTATTTATGTGTAAAGTGGCCCAGAAGTGGCCTCAGCGGACTGCCTCAGAGGTTTCTCTTTGTCGCTGATGATGTTTTTTCATAGTGCCAAAACGTCGCTACTGCACTTGTGCTTAATTTGTACTGTACTAATCAGAATAATACCAGGACATCAGCCATAAGTCATGATGATGATGATT
>JAHZNE010005774.1:0-10500 GCA_027744055.1 Callyntrura sp. NNG-2020
GCGGTTCCAGTTGTGGTACATTTTATTTTGATGCATGTAAAATGTTAAAGGAGTGATACGAAATGAAAGTAAAAAAGCCTTATTGCAGTCGTCAAAAACACGAAGAAAAAAATGACATAAACTAGTCATCATCGTCATGTTGCTGTTACGCATACAACTGTTTGTCATTTCAGTTATTTGACTGCGACTGTTGCAGACATGCTTAGTTAACAACACGTTTCAGCTACTGTAAAAGGGGCAAATTTTCACAGACTGGTGATGATGGTAGCATGGTTGGTATATACTTAAAGTGATCTTTTTGTAAATAAAGCGTACAATTTCTACGTTTATTTATACGTGTCAAACACTGTAACAGACCCGATTCAATATCCTGTTGTGTATCATTAATATAAAAGTACAAGGAGTAAAGTTGTTATTGGGTGTGAAAGAAACGAGTAAACGTCTTACCTTCACATTTAAGACCTTGTTTGAAAAATCCATACAGAAGGGAGCCACAATGATCACAAAAGGTTGGGGACATAAAGTTGTGTACTTTGAAACGGTGTGGAACATCAATTTTGAACCTTTCACGGAGGTACTGGAAAAGACAAACGAATGTTAATGATACGCTTAATCGTTTAAAATTAGCCGTGTATATGTAAATGGAGAGATTTTAACGGGGAGAGACTCACAACAGTGCTTTGAGATTCTTTCCCAGATCCAGGACATTTTCCTAATAGCTTCACATGACATTTTTTGTGAACCGAGGTTTGGCACACTGGAGGTAAAACGAAAGAAAGCGTCATCTCTCAGTAACATTTGGAAAGTTTAGTTGCACTTGCACAAAGATTCAGAGAAGCAAACAAAGACAAAAATAATCTATGCTGTATTGCAGTTGCAGGTTTGCAGGGTAGGAGGCGTCAGTATTACAACCGACAAATCTGGTTAAAGTCACGCATAGTTTTTTTGGGGATTTTAGATCGACGTTCGGCGAATGTAGCAGCAGCGCCGCACCACGGTACTTTCGAAGTTTAAAACAAAAACTGTGTGCGTCAGGAAGATAAAAACCAAGAAAGTTAATAGATGGCAGCACAGCACCCAACTGACTTCAGAACAGTTCGGAAATGGGGTAGCGCTCCCTCCAATTGCGTTGGTTAAAGTTATCAAGCCAAGCATCTGCTGTTTCTGAATCGTCTGCCATCACCTTGCACATAATACGCGTGGGTTGAGCTCGTTCGTTCAAGTCATTAGTCATCATCACTACTAGGATGCGTTCCAGTACATTACCTCAAGCCAATAACATGCGCCATTTTTTTATACATGCATATGACACTATTTGCTAAACTAATTAATTAAGTAGGATAAAATGCTCGTTTACCACGTTTTCTTTCTGTCTTATAAGAAAAAAACTAATTCATTGTTCCAGCGATATTGAATAATACGTTACTACTCATACTGCTACTACTGCTGCTAGGAATTGCGCTCGCTACTGCTGCAGGTGGAGGAGGAGGGGGTGGATCTCTGCCAAGGAAGTCCTCTTCATCGTCTTGACAAAGAATAAAAATACTTTTGAACATGCCGTTTTCTCATTAAAGACCCATTATCGGGCTTGTAGAGAGAGATATGAGGCTATATGTATTTGTCACCGTTCGCATTTCTATACTTACCTTCGATATCACGAAATCTCATTCCTGTCGAAGCTGACGTAGAGTTTGATCGTGATCCGGATGGGTGAGGATTTCTTACACGTACCTGTAGTGATTCAAACAGTTTATTACTTTTCTGTCACAATGCTATTGAAAATGAACAATGCGTATGTCATGTGCCGGTGTTCCTTATAAAAAGTATTTTTGAAGTAAAACTATATACATATCATAACCCTGAAAGAAATGTATGCTATCAACGAAAAGTCGTGCAGCCAATACCAAACAAAGGAAAAGCATGCTTCATAAAAGCAACATTAGTACATTATTGAAAAGCTCTCAAGTTCAAAAACACGAGAGTACTTACGTCCAAGAAAGGATCGTTAGATCCATTTGTCGGCAATCTATTAGGACTGGATGGAGTGACGTTACCAGAATTGCTACCCGTTGTACCCGCCGCACTATTAGCACTATTAACCCAACTGCCATGACTAGGAGATTGCAAAGGGGGAAGCAGAGACTGTCCTGTGTTATTCCACATCTTGCCATTACCAAGAGGTCCGAAAGCATTCACAAAAAAATCCTCCATTTTATTAGTCACAAGAACACCAGTACATTCACTACTTACGTACAACTAAAGCCAAAACCACAAACAAACACACACCGACAAACCAACATGTGTCGTGATTCACACAACAAATCTTCGGATTAGCGGGACACTCGGCAGAATTCTTTCAAAGCTCTTTTGAAAAAGCCCACTCACAAAATTGTTTGAAAACAACTTCTCTGTTGATAAAAAAACGAGAGCTCTGAAACCCTTCAAACAAAAAGCTGAACCACAAACACTTTAGTAACCCAACTGAAAAGTTCTTTTTGTGCTAAAAGTTTCGTAGACCACACACAAAACCATCAAACTTGTGCAGCATTATATTATGACTCCACCAATGCAATGACATCTTCTCTAGCACTACCACACATTGAAAATGAAAACTTGTTGAAGAAAATGGCAGATAAAATAATGTGTGTTTATTAAATGCTCGAGTTTTTCGTTAACAGCAAGCAAGTCATTTTCATTATTACATCGACTAAGCATAACAAGGACAATTAACACGGGCTATAACCAAAACTCATTCAGCCATGAAATGCAATGATAGGTCCATATAATCCAGACAAGCATATATACTCTGATGCCTGCAAGCTTTTTTATCCTAACAAATTTATCTGTTGGAAAGACACAAACACGATGTTAGGAACACGCTGATTTTAATGGAACTACAAAGATGATGACCATACGACAACCCTAACTGTAAAGCTGTGATGCTGTCAGAAACAGATAGATGGGTAGATGTCATAGTGGGCTCCTTTTGCCTAACAACATCCAATTAATACAATAGACTCTCTATTTCCAGTTGCGTTTGAAGGGATCTGCTGTGCTCGGCAAAGATTTTACATCGTGCCAGTCTATAAAAGACTTCCTCGTAGAATGATAATTATTATGGCCTGTCTCCTTTTAATTGTGCAAGATCTCTAGTGATAAACCGTATTTATGAGCGCTCTTGTTTCTTCTCTCTACGTTTGGATGGGACTTGTGCTTCCAAAACTTCTACCTCCCATTCCATAGAAGCATAGGTCTGTCTATCTGCTGTTGAACTGACCTTATCCCATCCAAATCACTATCAACTATATACAACTTTTTGATAATGAAAAATGACTAAATAATAATAACTGCTTACTTACTGGTTTACACTAAATGTTATATCTAGTGTGGTGCAACTTGCTTCGTGCATATTAACAGGCGCATTTTATGGATTATAGCCATAACGGTTGTAATACCGCCTTGCATTGGTCGCTAATACTATAAGCGAGTGCCTATATTTTACAAAGCGGAACAAATGTTTATAAAGACTCAATGACAATAAAAGGATGAAGCAATTTAGAGACTCAGTCAATCAAACAAAAGACCCCCACGAAATCAGTGTTTCACTGCCCATGTTTTTTTTTCATTTTATCTTCTTGGTTTACTACACCAACTTTCTCTCCGCATTTTTACGATGATACAAGGGTAAATGATGATCATTGTAAGTCTTTAATTTCTTGCTTGTGTGGTTTTTCACAAACCTGTCTCTAATTTGCCTACTTTGACAGAAAAAAACAGTGCTATGAATCAAAATCTTTCTAACACAAAAGTAATATTTTTTTGTTTGCAGAACAAAAACTGCTATCAACTAAATACGCACAACATTAGACAACTAATCATCATTTAGGAGACTCTATGTAGAGCACAGCTTTTGTTTGAGGAAATACGGAGACAGAAAAAAACGAGTCATTTTTAATAGAAGAAAGTCAAGTTTTCAGATCCCAACGACAGCAGAGTCGACGGATGATACACGTCAACATCCTCATTCAATAAGTAAATGGCAGACACACAGACACACACTCAACCTAATAAATTATATTTAACAACCGTTTTTATTACTACTCTGATGAGTTTTATTGTTCCATAAATCTCTTACATTCCATTTCAAAAGCTAATAAAAACAATTTGTTCCAGTAGCAGCCCCAGAAATCAGCGTATATGGTGGATGCTCGCCGTTGCTGACGTTGCGTTCTTCTACTCAGCTTTGCTACCACCACCACTACTACTACAACAACTTAGAAAACAATTTTTTGTTTCTTCTCTTTCTCTCTGGTAAGCTAATTAAAAGATGTGCCTGTTATGAAGCAAATTAGGACCGCTTTGTTCTAAATTATAAATGCTTACATAGGTACTACTTTACGTGATAGAAGCGTATATAGTAATTTAGCTGCACTCTGCACTGTATTTATAAGTGGTAGTTTGTCGGTTTGCTTGCTCTTAATTTTTCGTCGACGACGTAGTGCATGGGATTTTTACGTGCTTTATGACCCACAACTCACACTATACAAAAAATTCAAGACAACGCATCACTGTTGCACAAAGAAGACATACTATAAGAAATATCACGTTTTTTCTACTTAGTCTTTCTACTACTGGCTTTTATATTCTTTGTTATAATAACAAAATTCCAGATTGTATGTAACAGTAATAGTAGCAGTATGGTGATGGAGATTGTATTTAAATTACTTGTAGTCTCCACCATCATTTGAAGTTACACGACCCCATGTGGTACAGATATTACTTATGCACTAGCACGTGTCAGTCAAGAAAAGACTATATTTTTTCTTTTTGGAAAAGTTATCGTATCTTGAAAAAATACAAAAGACGAAAATATGCAATAAAAATCACAATATATACAAAACCTGCTCTTCCGCTCGAAGAGAGAGAGAGAGAGTTATAATAAAAGAGAAATATATATATATAATAGTAATATGCAACATGATATACTTATAACGGAAATACAGATAGATTGACAATGAGCAACGAATATTCCTTCTCTTGGATAATAATGGGAGCGAAATTGCTTTTTTGAAGATGCGCGAACCCCACTGCCTATTGTGATTTTTGCACGAGAGCTCAATTGCAAGATTGGAAGAGACAATGCTACAAAAGGATTTTTTCGACATTATTCAACTCACAATTAAGCCTCTTTGCCTTCCTGTTCACGAAACAGTTCCCCATGTTTAGTGCTCATTCATTACTGTGTATGGCTACGATTTTTGTGACGACGACGATTGCCATGAGTCATTTTGAGGAGAAACAGGAATGTTTAAATAGGTGGATAGTGTACGGTTTGTAACTTGCGTTTCAATTGAAGCCACAGGCTTGGATAGCAAGTTTCTCAGTAGCTACAACGCAGTACAAACCACAATAGAATCACAGAGGAGACTGAGGAGAGTACTATACGTAATACAAAAACACATCGTTACCATAAAATATGATTATACGGAACTGCGAAAGAGCAAGTAGTTGTGAATTGAGAAGATGAATGTATAAGCCCGCACACACGTTATAAGTTATAACTTTGACAAGATTTTCAAGTTCGACATCATCCTACACACTTACATGTTCTATTATTATACTACCTACATACATAAATGCATAAAATGAATTGTTTACATTTGGATGTTAATGTGATTGTTCTTGTGTCAACGAGATATCCTCGCTGTAAAAGTGTATATATATATTCTGGTTGGATTGACGCGATTCAGTAAGTATACAAGTTCCAATTTTGTAAGTACGTGGTGGTCACTACGATATACGATGTCTCTCGGCTCCGTAACGAGAAGAATTTGGTCGTTAAATTTTGTTTCGCATCCATTATAGACACGAACCACTTATTATAAACACGGAGTCGGCTGTGATATTAGGCTGTTTGTGACATCATTCAAACTCGTTATTACCCTTAAACGAAATAATATTGCCTTCTTGGCTTACGCATTACAGTAATAAGAAAGTTGTAGGAAGTATGAATGAATCTTCTGTCACATCCACATGTACCTGGGATTCCCTAAATTTCCTGTGGAAAAGCTCGCCACACACAAACGCTGTAAGGCCTACGGTTTCCTTCGTACAATGATCTTTCTTAAAAATTATCTCGGTTTATGACACTGACTCATGTATTTACACTTACATCATTCATACGACCTAGCATCAAACCAGAAAGCTTTTACTCAGAAAAACAGACTAGTGACGATACAAACATTAATGCGTACCTACTTCAAATAACCATTGCGTTTTAATAAAAATGTTAAACTTGTAGGTCTTACCTTGTCCATTTACAGAAGATCAACAAGATTTACAAAGCTATATTTATTTATTTTTTTATCAAAAAATTATAACCTCTTTGGGATTAAAGCACTCCTTACAACCACTATCACTCTCCATCCACTATCATATGGATTTTTGTTGGGTAAGTGGTTTTATGTAACGATACTTTTTTTTACAAACTACTAACTCAGCTTGTCAAAATAAACTTGTATATCCTCAAAGATATTTTGTTATGTCTGTTGCATACTGTACGTTTTAATTTTTTTTTTCGTTCAAATAACTCACAGAAAACTCTGTTTCTTTCACTGGCAGCACAAGGTGGATAAAACGAGTTTACTCTCACACAAGGAACACGTGTGAGTGTTCATGTTTTGGGTAAAATTATTGATATAAAAACACTTAATTTCTGATGATGACGAATTGACGATGTCAACTGTCTTCCGTCTTTACATTCGTATTATGAAGCCGTTAGTAGGTGGTAAGGTAGTAGTAAGTATAAGTAATAATTGCACGCATGATGACGGTGTAATGAACCTTCTAGCACAACTTCAGTACTGCCACTAAACCGACTCGTGGCTCTCGATCATACACGCGTATCGTAAAAGTAGGTGCTCCGAAATGAAGAAAAATCCTATTTTATCGAAACAGAAGTAGAAATCTCTCGCATCTGGCTCGATCTAATAGAAACGTGTATATTTTGCGTGTACAACTTTTTCCTGTCTTTCTCCTCCTCCTCCTCCTCCTGGCTCCTAAACTATGTCTTGTGTAGAGAGGTTCATTCCCGGAACTAAACTAAACTTGACTGTATCAAACGGATGAAAATGATATTATCATTATCAGAAGAAGAAAAAGAAGAGATTCAGCATCATCATGTTCATCATCAAAACCGCTACTGCTTCTCCTGCTGTGCCTTTTACAGTCTTCAACAACGGTAAACACAGTCAACATCAACAACGCATTCTTCTCGCTACCGCACAGACTCCCTTTTCATCTTAACAACAAAGCCAAAAAAGACATTTTGCATAACTTTCCTATCTCTCTCTCTCTAAATTGTGTCACTCTCCCTGACACTAAACATCTTCTCTTATAGTACCGCAGTACCACAATAAGGACAAAGAAAATGCTATTCCATATTTTTTAAAATACTCGGAAAGAGATATATAGCATAGAGCAGGAAAGAAAGGGAAAATAGCGGCGATAGTATCCCAATAAAGCAACTTGGGTGAAATTTCCCTCTTTTCAATGAAAGAAAAAGCTTCGTAGAATTGGTTATACTACAAAACAGACCAGAGATTCTTCAAAAATTCATGATAGACGTATAGGGAGTACACTACACTCCTATTTGCCCTTCTTGACTTACTTGTTCGTTTGTAAAGAAAACATTTTGTGTGGTGGACTGTCTGTCTAATGTGTTCATGTTAGTAAACATGCTACCAAAACTTCTCTTTTTGGGAGAAAATAAACACAACATTCCATTGTAAATTTATATCGCACTGAATAATAGAGAAAGAAAGAGAGAGAGAGAGAGAGAGAGAGAGAGTTTCTCCATCTATTTATGGCAATCAGACAAAAGGAATTTAATAAAATTAGTTTACCATGATAATAATAGCCTTGCTAAAGGACACGTTCATAAAAGAAAATAGTTGTGCTAAATTGTGCCCCTAAATTTGCACCATGAACAAACTTGAGGACAAGAGAATATAGAGGAAGGAAGAACTATATGGAATTAATTGTAAGATTTCTTGTAGTAGGGTAGTAATTTGCGCAGAAGTAGTGGGGTTTCTTTTAAATCTCAGAAGGCGCATAAACACTAGTTTGGTTGAACATTGCTCTGAGATTTCTTATAATAAGCTAAGCTGTATAGCAATTTATCATCTGATTACAACTACAACCTTTTATTCTCCCTGTTTTACATGTTATTTAGAGAGATAGGCATAGGTATATATGCATATATGGAGCACAGCGTGCCCTTTCCAGACTCATTACAACTTTCTCTTTGATGATGATAATGATGATGGTGATGATGAAGAGGACGAACGAACATGATAATGAGCAAAACGAGAATGATCTTGAGGCAGATTGGGAATAGGTTATGTTTTGCTCACACAGGTCTTATAGCAGAGTCAATCAGAAGAGTGCATATTATTAACTGGATTACAATTCTCAAAGAGTTGTGTAGTGCAAAATGTTTTCCTGATCCTTCTAAATCGGATACTTTCATTCAATAAAACTATCATCCACTCTCCGCATGGAACCAGCTTCTAGATTCATCTACTCACGCCTTTTCTATTTCTATTTCCGGGAATAAAGTATCTTAGAGAAGAAATAGAAACTTTTTTTTTTCTCTCTCTCTCTCTCTCACACACACACAGCCCGGCCTTTTCTGTGTGGTGAAGGATTCGGTGTAGAGAAAAACATGAAGACAGAGAAATATTTCTCAATTTCGTCTTTTTATAAAAAGTTCCTTTGCACACGGAGGATATGTCTTCAGATAGGCTCTGAGTGAGAGTGAGCTTTATAGAGAATGAGTGTGAGAGGGAGAGAGTATTCTTCAAAAAGTCAAACTTGTGCTTAGTCATATAAATGTAGCAAATATGACAACTTATAAACATTCTTTTGAAGTCGGGCGAACTTTAAAAAACACCAGCGGATTGACTCAATTTACTTGAGAACCGAGTCGGGGTATTCTCAGTAGGCAAAAACAGTCAAATAAATAGTCTGCTGTAGTAGAAGAGAGTAGGCAATAAAAAATGCAATACGTTTCGAAACATGAAACTGTATCATTGCCAGGATTAATATGTAGACATATGGAAACATTTGCATATTTGAGAGGAAAAAAGTAAATACACTTGTAGTAGCAATATTTTCCGCCCGTATGCACCGCCATTTTCTCCACAAATACAAAATCCAATTTTTGATTTCGCATTTGCTCTTTCTCTGTCTGCATGCCTCTGCCTGTGTCGCTGTCTCTCTCTCTCTCCGTCGCTCTTTGGTCTCTAGTGATGATATCTGATCATTTTTTTATATTACTACCAACTACTCTAGAACCTCACAAAACGTAGTTTTTATGCAGCTGTTATACGCATACGTCCAGGGAAATAGGAAATTTAGATATTAATATTGTTATTGCCAGATATTTGATCCGTCAATAATAATGTAATGTTTACTCGTGCGCCTCCTTTTTTATCCTCTTACCTATATATCTACTCATCTCACCCTCACAGTTAGTGAGATAACCACAAAAATTGTACATCCACGCCACACTGCACTGATATGTTACACAAACATGATTATGTGTGTGAGCGAGTGAGAGAGTAAACTAGAAAGTAAAAGTGCCTCGTGGCCTCGTCCTCTTCGCGTACTGTCATCATCATCACCTTCGAAGCTCCTCACATTGCGATCATAATTTTCTTTTCTTTCCTCCACAAATTTCGGAGCCAAGTAGAGCAAGAAAAGCTTTTGGGCTGTGGTAGACAATGTATATACATTATATATACCACCACGTTTAAAAATCCAGACACATGAGAGTACATTATAAAAGGGATTTCCTCTTCGCTAGAAAATGGTCAATCTAGTCGTTAGTCCAGTTGATTTGACGCCAGATTACATTCCACCACCGCCAACCAGGCCGGATGTATTATCAGATAAAAAGAACATGCAAAGTAATTTCAACATCTAGGTTTCCCCATTAATAATAAATTACAGAATGGTTGACGATGTGCCATAAGGGGAAAATGTGTTTCCGACGATGTGCTAGTGGTGGACAGGTTTATAGTAGAAAAGCAAAAATGATGAGTGGCAACAGCGGTAAGCAAGCACATATACATACACATAGTATTATGATCGTGGCCAAAGTAGGTAATCCTATCCAGGTGAAAGCCAAATTTATTTGCATAAGCTTACACCATTTACAATTTGAAAGCCCAAAGCGAACTACGAGAACTCATCCATTTCAGATAAATTCCTATGCAATGCATACATACTTTTTTAGCACTGTGTGAGTGCCTTTATATATATGTGTGTAGGTATTCAATTACTGATGTTTAGTGAAGGAGAAATACCTGACTAAAATAGTTTCCTTCTGAGAGTGTATATGTATTATCTATTTTTGATTTGTTCAAAATAAGCATGATAAGTAGAGACTCTACTTGTAGGTGCTTAAAACTCACCAAATAGGTAGGTATTTATGCA